>JBBPLL010000126.1:0-60841 GCA_038089755.1 Leccinellum rugosiceps | reverse complement strand
CTCCGTCTCGCACGGATGAGGGCAGTCAGAGTGGGGGTGTAAGACGAGATGTACAACTGGGAAAAACCCCGTTGGCCCTACCGATACGGACTAGCTGCATGCAATGGCAGAAGGCAGAACTCAGCAGTGGGACACCACCACTGGCAGATGCGTGAGCAAAGTGGAACTGCAGTCTCAGGCTGGAGAAAATTGACAATCGGGGCAACGGCCTCATCCCAAAGGATTCTCAGGAAGGAAGCAAGCTCTCTGCCCATGTCCATTGTTTTTGCATCCAAAGTCAATGACTGGAGCTCCGACGACAACTCCTGAACACGGGATTTCGTGACTTGCAACGGGATGTGAACCGGATCTCTATCGAGAAAGACGACGAGCGCATCGCACGTATACTGGCTGGCATTCACGATGACCACAGGTCCGCCACTGGCAGCGCGCTGGAGTTCGGAGAAGGAAGACGAGAGAAGGAATGTTGCTTGTAACGATCGGAGAGATAGACTGCAACATTGTGCAACGATGATGAACGAAGCGGATGCCCTAAAGGGTGAAGGTCGAGGGCTTGTCTCCCGAGAATGATGGCCTCATCGAGGTCCGTCATATCTCCAAGCTGCTTGTAACGATTGGAGAGATATTCTGCGACATTGTTCAACGACCTTGAACGAAGCAGGTGCCCTGACAGGCGAAGGTCGAGGGCTTGTCTCCCGAGGATGATGGCCTCATTGAGGTCCGTCATATCTCCAAGGGCGGTCGTAACGATCGAAAAGATCGATTGCGACATTGCACAAAGACGTTGAACGATCCGCGTGCCCGTCTGAACAAAGGTCCAGTGCTTCTCTGGAACAGACAAT
This sequence comes from Leccinellum rugosiceps, assembly GCA_038089755.1. Classification (NCBI taxonomy): domain Eukaryota; kingdom Fungi; phylum Basidiomycota; class Agaricomycetes; order Boletales; family Boletaceae; genus Leccinellum; species Leccinellum rugosiceps. The sequence continues at coordinate 59,999 of JBBPLL010000126.1, read as the reverse complement.
GGCTTCCTCGAGGTCCCCTACCGCCCCAAGATGTCTGTAACGATCCCCGAGATGAGCGGAAAGTAGGGTCAGCGACCCTCATCGCATATGGTAATCGGGTGGGCAATGGAGTCCGTCTGTCTGGTCCTGTGCTTTCTCCTGCTTGATCCAACTCGACAACTCCTCTTTGACTGACACGAAAGACATTTGGGTGCTCTTCTCGCAGATAGAAGAAAGTAAGAACCTTCTGATATCATCTTTCCCACTAAGGATTGACCTGGGAGAAACAGCTGGGATGCTTGTATGGGCGGGGAGCGCTGGAAACAAGAAGGTACGAGTTGCACAGGTTGTAACGAGTCGCACACTGTATGGCTTATATGCCATCCGAAAGGGCTGTGTCGGCTACTTCCGTGATGAATATTCCCTCCTGTATAGAAAGCACGGATGTTTCTTTTGCGGTTGGTTCTTTTCCTATATGAGTTTGCGGGGCACCCCTACGTCATGTTGCTTGTAGATGGGCAACGTGTTGAAATTTGAGCAAGAAAACTGCGCGGGAGTGCTGAGGGCGATAAGCGCCTCGTCTTGTGTGACACGGACGCTGGAGTACTTCAAGGATGCGAGGGTCGATTTGGAGGGGAGAGGACAGTGCCATATCGCAGCAGCAGGGTCTACTGTCTGTGAAGGCGAGGCGTTAGAATAGTAGCAGTCGTTCATTAACGTTCATTCCCACTGGCAAGCGCCTGCCGGCCCCCCCTTGTGTTCATGCTAGTCTGAGGAGATCGCTTGTCTTGTGTTTCGTCTTCTGATGCGACGGCCTCTGGCAGTACATTTCCAGAAAGTCAGGGAGTGCAGCTGCTCAATTAGCTTGGCTCTAAGTCGCACGAGCTCTATAGTATAGTCGTCACTGCTTGCAGCATTGGAGACAACATCGACAACGTTCAACGCTAGCACCACCACTGTAGCTTTGTTATCGCTGACAACCCACGCAATACCAACGCGGCTTAACGGGCAAGGACGCTTGCAACTTCACGAGGTGCTATGGAGCTGATATAAATTGCTGATGCAGAGAGAATCAGAGCGGGGAAATCTGCCAAGGTCCAAAGTGTGATGAGGTCGGTGGTCGAGTCCAGGCCATCACGCGTCCAGCGCGTGCACCTACAAGCGGGCCGAGAAACGTATCACGGGTACGCACTATCCGCATCCAAAGGGACCAGCCACCCGCTCTATCAGCCTTTTGAAAACAAAACACGAGTATATTCCTGGAACGGTTAGACTGGTCAGAAGTCGCTGTACATCGCGCGTCCCATCCCCGGGCTGGGATGCAAAGACCCCAAAAAAGCAGATAAATAGACGAGACCCTGTCATAAAACACGTTCTACGCGTGTAGTGATGATGGGAAGAGTGGAGCAACTCCGCTCACTCGCTCAAAATAGCCTGCACCACGTTCGAAACCCTCAACTGCCTCAAATCCGTATACGTCTGTGCGCGCAGTCAGTATCATCCCCATCAAATCCCAACACGGCCATCAACTCACCTGTCCGCAGCCAACAAAGATGATAGGCTGTCCAGTGACGTAGGTCATCGAAAGCGCAGCACCGACCTAACAAATTAGCAATGTTGTACCGGGCCGGGCGGCATTGTGAACATACCTTGTCGTCAACGGTGTCCCACTTGGTGATCAACATGCCATCGATACCGCGGCTCTTGCCCGTCGAGGCGCCCGAGAAATCGCGCAAGGCGCGGTCAAACTTGGTCAGTTGGTCGACGGCTTCGTTGCCCACCAAAGCTTCTCCGACAAAAATGATCTTGTCTGGCGTGTTCACGGAGACGAGCTGCGAAAAAATGTGTCATCGTATGTGCAAGTGGAGGAACAAGGTTGAGGTACCTTGGCCAACGCCCTCATCAACGGCTAATGTACGCATCGACGTGAGCACGATGCGACGCGACGACAACATGTCTAACGACATACCTCGTTATCTTGCATGCGACCGGCCGTATCGATGAGCACGACATCAAAGTCATTATCTTTTGCTATGCAGGGGGATCAGCCTCAGTCAAAGAACCTCGCCTGTGAAAGACCGACCGTGGGCGATCGCTTCCTTTGCAATCCCTGCAGCGTCTTTGCCATACCCCTTCTCGTAGAGCTCCACGCGTCCTTTGCTATTCGTGGCGCCATCGATCCCGAGCATGCTCAAGTTGCGCACGTGAACTCGAAGTTGCTCGACTGCACCACTCCTGTACGCAAACCAGTTGAGATGGGAAACAAAAAGAACGTGTGAGGAATGCATATACTTGCCGAAAAGTGTCGCAAGCAGCAATCAGGACACGCAGGCCGTTCTGGATGAGCCAGAAGCAAACTTTGGACAGGTTGGTGCTCTTGCCGACGCCGTTAACACCGACAAACACGATGCTATACGGACTGCGTTGTTGAGAAGAGGTGAGAGGTGAGGAAAGCTTCGTCCGGATGGACAACAAGACATCGGTGGAGGTCTTGGGTGTGAGGATCCGAGTCAACGAAGTTGATAGCGCCGCCCGAACGGCATTGTTCGTAGCTAGAGGGCTGTTCAATCCAACGAGTACCACACCCACAATGCACATACTTTGGAAACCGCCAACCTTTTTGCCAACGAGGCTCTCTCCAACGCCTTCACACACCTTGTCCGCGATCTCCTTTGCAACATTCTTCTTCATGAGATGTTGCTTCATCCCTTCCAATACAGGCTTCAGATCGTCCTCGGTCAGCACTTTGGAGCCAGTCAGACGCGCAAACAGGGTTCCTAGCGAACCCAATGAGCTCGCTGACGACTGTTTCGACGCATCCGATCGCAACGCTCGCGCGATCACATCGTCCGTCTCGTCTCCCTTTGAACCAAAATCCCAATCTTTAACCTCGTACATCCCGTCCTTGGTCCTCGTTCCCAGAGATGCTTCGTCGACGAGACTTTGCAAGTCGAGCGTCGAGGGACCACTGGCGCTAGCATTTGCCTTGTCGACGCTAAAGTCGAGCGAGGCCATGTCGGACTCGGTGGGCGTCTCTTCGCCCCACTTTCGACCCGCTTTCGCCTTAGTTTTTCGCTTAGTGGACTCGCTGCTGGAGGGGAAAGATGGATAAGATGGCGCGACGTCCCAACACGGAAGACTCACTCTGACGCAGGAACGCTGTCTCGTCCGCTTCCTGAATCCACGCGCGAAGTTCCCCTCCCACCGCGCCTTGTTCCACGTCCACGCAGCCTGTCTTTAAGCGCCTGAACGTTTCTCGCAATCTGTTGCTCATCCTGAGGTACATCCGGGGACTCGGAGGGTACTGGGGATAAAGCGTACGCAAAAACAGCGAAAAAAGGTTTTAAATTAACAACGTACGCGTACTGAGATCGTCTGCAGAGGGATCCCGAGCCGTCTGTTGGACATGAGTGACAGGCCGGAGACGGGACCTTCGTTCCTAGTAAACACGTGAGTCCAGAACCACAAGGGCGTCGTTGCTTGTGACCGTTACCTGTGCGGCCTTTTCTTCGATGCCCTTGAGCAGCTTGTCAAACACGTTGTCCCAGCCCTCGAACGCCTTGGCGAAATTCCAAGGGACAGACGGAGCCGAACTCAGTTTGGCGTTGTTCATGGAATGCAGCGATGCGATGAACGTGGCAAGAAAGGGTTCAAAGAGCTTGATGAAGAGCGCCTTCATGGCGGTCAAAAGGTCTTCGACGTAGGTGAGCTGCAAGATGCGCTGGTACGTGACCTGGCGAGGTGGGTTAGGACGACCGAGAACAAGTTGGAACGAACGCACGACAAAGATGAGCTCGATGTCGTTGAAGAACGTCCATCTTACTGCGTATCCGTCCTTTTCGTACTTTTCTTCTGCTGTTCGGCCCTCGATGAGGGCTTCGCGGACGAGAGAGTTGACCGGGGACGCGGGAGAGCACGCAAAGTTGGAAGCCTCGGGGGTGAACGAGCGAGACCAGAGTACGACACCCCCTTTATATAATGAAAACGGTTATGAGGAGGATTATCGAACGGCATACCTTTGTGTGAGATCGAGCAGTGGTCCAACATGTTTTACTATGCAACGTTGCAAAAATTCCTCGATTCCACTACTGATTACATAATGATGATCTATATCTAATCTGGTCGACGACGCAAGGGTTGTAGCGAAATGGGCGACGAATGAGTAAACGGCTCTTCTGACGTAAATCGCGGCACAAAGAGCAAGACAGAGTTTGGAGGGGGCGGGGACGTCTCGCGCGAGACAACCTGCATCCAGCTCCCAACGCTACCAGTGAGACGATGACGCTTCGGTGCAGACCGTGGCTGTAACGAAAACCTCTGCGGGTGGAGCGGCACATTTTCGATGCTCGACCGCGGGGAGGGTACTACATCTGTCGCCATCATCATCTCCTTTGGAAACTTTATGTCCAGCATCGGGTGCGAAACCGCGTTGGGATAGTGCGCCAAGCTGGCTTTTTCGGAGAACGCCGGGGGATACCCAGCGCCCGCGTCGAGGCGCAACACGGGCGGGTCGCCGGGCTTGAGTGAGTTCATGAACTCGGATGAGGGCGGCGTGCGGTTGCGTTTGCGGTTGCGCAGGTAGAGCAGGACGCCCAGCGAAACCAGTGCGAGGAATACGGCGCCGCCGACCACGCCTCCGGCGATGGAGCCTGCATTGACATGCGTGGTGGAGAGTGCGATGACGGAGGGCGATGGGGACGATGAGGTCGTCGATGTCGTGCTGGGGTATGGCAAAATGGAAGTGACGGTAGAAAATGGGGTTACTAAGCTGAAGGAAGAGGTAGCAGTGTCGGTAAAGGAACTCGCAGAGCTGTCCGAAGAAGTAGTGATGGCGCATGCCCCAAGACAGGGTGAACCCTGGCGTATCTAGAAGGGTGTCAGCAGGACTCGGACTCGGAGGTGAGGATGATTGGACGACTGACTGGTAAGAATTTGGGCATGGTGGGGGGTAGGAGGAGACGGAGGGATCTCCAGAGAGTTTTACGGGCAAAGGAAGCATGTAGACATCTGTATCAGCGCTGCCAACGCCGTGATGTTGATCTGCTCCAAAAGGCTGCCATCAATTCTGTTGCAGCGCATCTTTGATCATGGGACTGCGACTGCGCTTCTCCTCTCTATCACGCACCATCATGAAGGTCGTTCCCGTCCCCGTCATAGAAGATAATTATGCATACCTCCTCGTCGATGAGCGCTGCAACAAGGCTGCAGCGGTCGACCCGTACGACGTCCCAAAGGTAGCCGAGGCTGCCAAAAAGCTAGGAGTTTCGATTATAGCCGCAATCACGACACACCATCACATCGATCACAGTGGCGGAAACGAGGTGTGTCTCCAACTTGGTCATGCACCCCCTCCCATCATCTCATTACCCCACAGGCATTTGTAAGTAGCGTCGCATCCGCGACAGGCTCCCGCAAGTTCACACTCTTGTCACAGGCTGCCAGGTACCCCGGCGTGCCCATCTACGGCGGGAGCAACAAAGTGACCGCTCTCACTAAGCTCGTCAAGGACAAGGACGAGTTTGTGATCGGTGACAACATTCAAGTCAGGTATGCTGTCCCTCACTGGCGTGTTGCACGGCGCACGATCAAGCTTCGAGTAGATGTCTGGCGACGCCCTGCCACACACAGGACTCGATCTGCTACTATATTACCAACCTGTCCAACAAGTCTCAGGCCGGCGGCGTCTTTACCGGCGACACGCTCTTTCAAGGTAGGTGGGCACGTGTATGATGGTCATACATGAGGATGAACGCACGCTTTAGGGGGTTGTGGCCGATTCTTCGAGGGCGACGGTAAGCAGATGCATGCTGCGCTTTCGTACCTAGGGGCGCTGCCCGACGAGACGGTCGTGTACAACGGACACGAATATACTGCTGGGAGCGCTGCGTTTGGCAAGTCAATCGATCCAAGCAACGCTGCCATAGCGCGTCTGGGAAAGTTGGCTGAAGAGAACAAGATCACGACGGGGTTGTCTACGATTGGCGACGAAAAAGATTGGAACGTGTTCATGCGCCTGGACAGCGAGGCGGTCAAGTGAGTGCCATCAGCTCGGGTACGACCGAGGATCTAAATTTGGGGTGTAGGAATGCGACCGGTCTTTCCACTGCGCCTGATGTGATGGACAAGTTGCGAGAGCTAAAGAACATGTTCAGGGGGTGAAAGAAGATGACAATATGCATGCTCGAGAATAAATACAGGTCATTATTACGCGTGAGGATGTTAGTTGAGGCCGACGAGCTTTAGCACGGCGGAGCGGGCGTACGGAATATAGGAGAGACAGTACCAGGTGAAAGCGAGGTACTCTATGATGACAAATACTGTAAAGGAGAGTGAGTAGAAGAGAAGGGGGTCTGAAGGGAAACTTGCCTATGCAGAGAATCTGCGGAGGGTGTGGCGTGAGCAAACAAAGAGGGGAAGGGACGAGGGGACGAACCTCGCTGTGCAATACAAAGGCCCCGATGAAGACGAGGACTATGGAGGCTAGAAAGACGACGGTGGCGAGTACGCGCACGGCTTTGAACATCTTTGGAAGAGTCAGACAAAGGGAAACAAGCGCGCAGAAGATGATTACCAGTTTGATCTGAGACGTAAACTAGATTTATGACGTGAGCGGAGAGGGACAGAAGTGATGTGTGTGATGGCATACCCCGATGAGAAAACCTGTGCCTGCGAGGGAGACGAGAATACCGATGGTGTAGAGAACTGCAGGATGTGAGACACACGGCAAGAAATAGGGACACTCATGACATACTCGCGAAGCTGCTGAGCTGTCCTAAAAACAGCAGAATGCTGCCGAGGAGACTGAGGGCAAACCCGAGGATGAGACTGGGCTGCTGTGTCAGTGACGTCTTGGGTCAGAAATAAAAGCTGAAGCTGACCATCCGACGAATCCATAGAGACGCTGAGTGCGTGTAAGTCCGAGAAAGCCAAACGCAGATTCACCCTCGAAGAAATGATTGTCTGGCACGAGGCTGCCCGCTGTTTCGAGGTTGAGCCAGCCTTTGGACGAGGAGGAGGTCATGGTCACGGTGGTGTGGCGAGTGGCTGTGTATTGCCTCGTGTGATCAGCGAGGCTTGCACGTTTCAACCAGTTCGTCGACCTCCTTCTCCTCCTTCTCCTCCTCCTCCTCCACGATGGACAATAATTCCCCACAGCCCGACAATTCTTCTCCCATTGACGCTCTGTTCCATTCCATCACGTCACCTCTCCCAAATCAGAGCTCAGCCCCAGCAACCCCAGTCATGCCCGACCCCGACGCCGCCCCAGCTCACCCACACGGCATCCCCGCCTCGTCCGCTTCAGACAGGCAGAGCGCCCTCCTCTCGCTGCTTTACCCCGCAGCTACCTCCGTTCCGGCACACGTATCTGCCATCTCGCCCCCGCAGACCCACCAGCAGATCCCCACTCCCCCCGCCTCCTCACAGCGCTCAGGGCAGTCGCCGTCCAACTCGAGCGAGACGCAAGGCAAGATCCTCCTCGAGCAGCTCATGGCAGGGTAAGTCCTATCTCTATTCCTTGACACGCCTCGCCGCACACACGAGGCACCCTTGTCCCTTTTCTACCCCCACTCCTCCTTCCCTCGATCCCTGTTCTCTCCCCCTCATGACGTCCTGGGACTACTTTGACGACTTCTTTGCTGACTCTCCCCACAGCACCGCACCGCGATCAAACTACTCTGGCTCGCCCTCCAACCCCCCTGCCCTGCCCTCTCCCGCCATCCCTCCGCCCCCGCAGGATTCCTACCACCCCCACCCTGCTGACACCTACGTCCCTCAGGAGCCTCCGCGAGACCTCCCTCCGCCCCCACAGTCCCTCCCCGTATCCCAACCCCAGCAGCCCGCCCCGCCGTCCCCGCGCAAATCAACCATGTTCGACTTTGTCTCCCCTTTCGACGCCCTCGCTTCCAACTCGGCCGTCAAGAAAAAGCCAGCTCCCCCCAGCTCCCCCAGCGCCAACGAGGACTCTTGGACCTCGGCTTCCCTCGGCTCCTTAAACGATCCGAAGCGAAAGTCGGTCGAAAATCTCATTGATCAACTCACCCGCGCCCAGCCACCTTATTCTTCTCAACCCCCTTCTCCTTCCTATGACCCTTATACAACAGACGACTACTCCCAGGTGGAGGCCGCTCAGTCCAACACACGACCCTCCCAGCAGCAATCTCGCCCCATGCCCCCGCCCCCTCTCCCACCCAAGCCGCCCGGCCGTGCCTCTCCCCTTCGCGCGTCCCCGCCCAAACTCCCTGTCCAACAACTGCCTCAGCGCCCTCAGGGTAGGTCCACAGAGTCCCCCGTCGGTCAACCTATCGCTCCGGTCAGAAGGGACAAGGAGGGCTCCCCAGGCCCCCGCTCAAATTGGAAGAACGACGGTCGCCCCAAGCCTATCAAGGGCAAGTCTCAGTCCAGTCCGAGGTACGCACGCTCATTTTCTTGTCGCACTCAACCTCTAATCCCCCGCAGTCCCCAGCCACAGACGATCGTGTTCGATGTGTCCCAGCCTCTTGATGAAATACAGGCACCCAGGGATGCAGTCAAGTCGACCGCCATCGCGCTCGTCAAGCAAGACCCCGTCTTTTTGCCCGGAAGCACTATCGGCGCGACCCACTGGATCGCCTACGCCATGACCAGAGGTCGTGTTCGAGTCATTTCCCGTTCCAGTGGTGATCGCACCCTCCTGCAACTGCCCACCGTCTTTGCGCCAGCAACACAGGTCATCGACATGGCCGTCTACGGTAACAGACTCGCAGGCGTGACCTCGGACGGTGGTTTCGTCGTTTGGGAACTCCCCGAGGTCATTACCGACGACGTTCCGTACGTATCCGCGTGCCTTTTAGTGGACCATTTGCGCTGACACGTCTCATCCAGTGGACAGCTCCTACTATGTATCGTGCCGAGCGCAGACGCCGATCCTTTGCACTCGGTTAAATGGCACCCCAAGCAAGCAGACACTCTGGCCGTCGCCTCCGAAACGAGGATGTATTTATTGGACTTGGCCGACGCTGCGCGTACATTCAGGGGCGAACCTCTGCCGCAAGTAGAACTTAACCGCATTTCTCAAGTTTTCTCTATCCCTTCGGTAAGCGTCTCATGATCCTACCTTGGTTGACTGACTGACATCCTCTCGCAGCGCCTGGTTGCGTTCGACTTTGACGTTCCTCACTTTGCGCTGGCTACGATTTCCGAGGATTCGACCCTCACCCTTTGGAACGTTCACGACAAGAGTCCGTTTTGGACACTTCGCGTCCGTGGAGACGATCTTCCGTCCTCGTTGACCTTTATCGATGACGGCATTATTATCGGCCGCAAGAACGGCACCGTCTTCCAGTTGCTCTCTGTTATCTCAAAGAATGTGCTTTCCACTCTCAAGTTTGTCAACGGTACCAAGGAAGACCCAGACATGTTTGGCCACGTCAACTACGACTCGAGGATCCAGACATTATGGGTTGCAAACAATCGCAGGGACAGTTTGATCGCGTTGAAGATCGGGTTCGACGTCTCTGCTTCGCCATCTGGCGAACTCGTGCGGGGCGGTTTCTTTGAACAAGTCGTTGAGTTCTCCGGACCGAAGCCCACCATCCACTTTGTCATTCTTTCCGCGGATGCCGATCCCACTGGAGACGAAGCTCATGCTGCCTGCGTCGCCGCCAAAGTGCCACCGGGTGAACTCGCGCTCGTCGCATTTTCCGTCCATTCCACCGGCGTTGATCAGGTTCTTGTACGCAAGGAATGGTTCGAGAGCGCGCTCGTCGGCGCCGTTGCCAAATTCCCTACCCATACACAATCCCTGATCCCGCCATCGGCACCTCTTGATGTCAAACCGGCCCGTCAGGTTCCTGCCGTTATCAGCGGTCCCACACTAGTTCCGCAGCAGGTCCCTTCTGTCGTTCCTCCTGGAAGATTGCGGACACCGCCTTCCGAAGATATTGAATCGGAGTTGACTCGTGAGGAGGCACGTGGCTCTGAGGCAAGAGGAAAAGGCGCCAAAGGAAAGAACGTCGCCTTCAGAGATAGGGAGGACACTAGGGACAAGGAAAAGGGTGCCAAGGTCGACTTGGGCTCCATCAGCGACTCTGGCGTCGCCCAGCTTGTCGCCAAGGAGATCAAAAAGAGTGAGGAGAACCTCCACACGCGCATTGGGCGACTCATCACAAAGGAAATGGACAAGCAGCGTAAGTAGCGTTTCCCGGTCATATTTACATGGTGTGTTCTGATCCACGGTCTTGCTTATCAGAGCAACGCTTCGACGAGGCACGGGCGCAGGAACAGACAGAAGACATTAATCGGCAGGAAAAGATCCTCAAGCTGATCTCGACGGAGCTCACAAGGAATACCACGCGTGTCGTGGAGATGGCTGTCAAGGCTGAGGTGCAGAACTCTGTCCTTCCTGCTCTGGAGCATATCACGAGAACCGAAGTCCGGTCTGCGCTCAACGAGCATGTCGGACGAGGTCTGACAGAGTACATACAAAACGTGAGTTACTTGCTGTGGCGCGTGCGTGGCAGTTGACCTGATTGACCATGTCGGTCGCCAGAACCTCCCTGTCGAGATCGAGAAGCTGCTGCTCAGGCCGGACATTTCGAACCACTTTGCTAGCATACTCTCTACAAACTTGAACCCCCTCATCGAAAGATACGTCAAGGACACGGTTTCAAAGACGTTTGTGCCTGCCTACTCCCAGCAGACTTCGGCCATGCACCAAGACATTTTACGTGAGATGAGGACTGAAATCTTGAATGTGAAGAAAGATTCGATGACGTGGCAAACGGAAGCGGCACGGAGCCAGGAGGTTCGTAACTTTGTGTATATGTCTGACGATCTGTACTCACGCTGGTCGTCGCAGTCGCTCATAAGGGATCTCGAACACTCTGTCAGAGTTCTTTCTGACCAAGTCAAGTTCCTCACCATGAACGCGACGAATCCTCATCACCGACTCCCTACCAACACCTCTCCGGTGTCCAGCATTTCCTCGATGCCTTCTCAGTCGCTTCACCGTCAACCAAACCTTCCGCCTAGCACGCAGTCGGCCTACACCACGCAGCCTCTCGCCAGCTTTGCGCAGCAGACGCAGGCACCACCCATCCATGGCGCGTGGTACTCCTCTCCCAACATTGCTGCTCCTCAAGCCTCGCACCCTATCGCACCGCCCCCGCCGCCTCTCCCTGCAGTTTCTCAACGCTCACCCCCGGCTCAGTCTGAAGAGTGGGACGACACTTACCTGGCTGTGCTGGGCACGCAGGACCCGAAGCAGCTTCGAGAGCTGTTGGCACGATCGAATCCAGAGATTGTGATGCCTCTTAGTGGACCTGGGCCGCTGTCTCAGGCTGTTATTCTTACGTTATTGCACCGCGTACGTGCGATCCTCCTTTGTACTGCTGTGGTGTCTGATTCATTTTCCCCACCGTATAGCTCGCCGGCATCGTTGGAGAGACGCCGCCTATTGATGAAGCTTTCAAGTCTGCGCTGTGGTGGCTCCAGAGGGCAGCCACTGTTTTGAACATTAACGTATGTTGTTCGTCGGCTCGTGACGTGCAACCATCTCAACGCGGTCTCTTTGTCAGGAACCTCTCATTTCGCCGTACATTGCGCGGGTTGTTCCTAGTGTGAAATCTATGTTGAACACCACGAAACAACGTCTGGCGATCCTCCCTGGTGGTCCTCAATTGATAGATTCGGCCAGAACGATTAGCGAAATACAAGACACTCTTGCCCGGAAACAAGTCTAGGATCCAATTTCGTTTTGTATCCGCTAAAAAAAATCCCAAGATTCGGAAGGAAGATTGAGGATTGAGGAAAAAATGACAAAAAAATGTAAACGAACAGGACGACCCCCTCCCTTTTTTTTTTACCATACTCGATGTTGACGTCGTCCCACGACCTTGTTTTGTTGTGCCTCGTTCATGCCGGGTTCATGACGTGCTTGATACGACCTCTTTTTTTGCAATCGCTTCATCTGTTTTCTGTCTGTTTTTTCTCTTTCGATCGTACATGATGGGTTCACCACAATGTAGTTGTTGGTGTAATTGACTGTTTGCTTTTGCAATCCACTCGATCGGTTTTGAACTTGCACGGTTTTGCTCGATCAAAGCTGTGCAATGATCGGTACAGGAAGTTCGTCAGTCCGTAGTAACCTGAAGTCGACATGTGTTCTTTCCTTCAAGCTCCCCTGCCACAGTGCCTTAAAGCCTCCAAACCCGGAATGTCGAACTCATCATCAGATCACACTCTGATCCGACGGGTCGAATCACTTCAACCCTGAATTTTCTATCATATTGTAGCTGTGCGCCGCGCCACAGTTGCCGTAGGTATGATGCACATTCATGTCCAGGCCATAGATTTACTATAAGAGACTCTGTGCCATTGCGGCGGGTTCTCTAACAAACGATGCAGCTAACGCTATCCACCTCCAGCGTACGCCAGACCGACTTCACCAACCCAAGCGGTCAAGTGATATACAAAACGACCCATCCGAACCTCGGCGTCATGCGTACGGGGACGACGACGCTGCACAAGATCAATCCCAACGACGACCCGATGGACATGCGCGACCGGTTCAACGAGATCGGGCAGATCGAATGGCATATGATCGGTCCGTCGACGTTTCGTTTGAACGGAGAGACTATGCAGTCCAGCGAGTTCCTGCCTGCCCGTGGTATATCGAGACGGTGGGTCGTTTGTCGTTTGCTTCGTTTCGTTTTATGTGCCATACTAGTATGTGGATAGGCAGCGAACGTTTACGGGGCCGGATGGTTGCTCGTATGGGTGGAATATGCCCAAATCTCGCGGAGTAGTGGTGCGTAGTACTAAGAGCTGAAACGCGCAGTTCAGAAGGTTGAATTGAGATAATGTCACGGTATTTCCAGCTAACTCGGGACGACGAAACTCGGACCGAGGTCGCTCGGTACCACAAACGTACGTTGGGGATAATCGGACGCAGACGGAAGGCCCATTTGGATGTCGATCCGAGCGTGGAGCACATGCTGGATCTCGTCGCTCTCACTTTTGTGTTTGTGGAGAAAATCCGCAAGGATAAGGAGGGTGGTTAGGACGACGGAGCAATGAGAGATCGGCCCGGGAGTCTCTAGGAAGACAGTCGTTCCTACTCTTCTACCATGTCTCTGATCGAAAGTCGCGGTGTTTGAATGTGTGTTTTCTCATGTAAGAAGTCGCCAAATCAAGCTGTTGATGATCAATAGCTTCCTCTGCTCGGGCAACTTAGCGCCGTGTAGTTTAGATACTTCGATGTGTTAGTCTCTAGAAACATAGACGCTATAAAGATAAAAACCGCAGCTGCCTTTTGGTGGTACGCGCATTATGATGTTTCGTGTAGGGTTCAATTTTCGTGGTGGATTGAATTTAAAAAAATGCGCTGTATTATTTGTCACGGTGCAGATCTTCCGCCATAGCAAAATGTCTCGATTCGAAAGGGCACAATGTCGCAACAGAAAAAATCATCCATCATACACGGAGAATTTCGTGTTGTGCCTGGTCTACTATCAACTTTCACTTTGTACGTCCAGGTGACGTCTCCAGACACATCCTTTGTATGTACCTAGACGACAATGAGCGATCATCCCTCACAAGCAGAAGGAACTCGTACCTATTCAGTTTGAGGCTCGCCGGTAGCCCATGTGTGTTTCCTGAACGTGGCGCACGATGTTTTTACGGGTCAATCTATCTCTGCCCCCCTTGAGTCGGCAGCCCTTCCATCTACAGGGCAAGCGATAATACCCCGACATGTTCTTGATGTTGTGACTAATGGCAAGATGTTCCGATACTTCTTCCCGAGTGATCCGTGCCCCGCACACGGTCCCGTCGTCCATCCACTCGCAGATATGGGATGTCGTCTCTTTAGGCGAGAGCGATTGTTCCGGCGGCGAAGAGGTTCGGGTCGGGGGGTAAGGAGAATAGCTAGCATACGAGCGGTCGCGGCGAGAGTTTAGATGGCCATGTGACACTCCTGCCAGTGGCGATTGGGGAGCCGTAGTCCCGATCACCCGATCTGAAGAGATAGAGGAACTTTGCACCGGTGAAGTAGAAATGGCTCTCTCTGGATACCCAACCGAGGCCGGAAGGAAATCACAATGTGCAGGAGGGAGACGTGGAATGTATGGATTTGCGGTGTTCTCGTCGTTGGTTACGTTTGGGTATAGAGAATACGTCATGGGCGAAGGACACACGGTGGATGGAAAAGTCGTCGAGTGGTCGAGAGGGTCACCCAAGAGAACGCAACTCTGCTGGTCAAGCAAGCCCGGGGGGAACAGAGGTTCCCAGTCTGGTGAAGTCAGACACGGAGTCCCGCTGGGATAGATTGCGACGTGACAAAATGTTTGCCATTCGCGCTCCATGTCAAGCAACCAGGGCGTGTCATCTTCAATTGAACGTCTACCAGTTAAGCAGAGTCGATGGTTGTCTCTGTCAAAGGAAGTCATGAGGACAAGAATGCGACATGACTGAAAGGACTATGCACCTTTCTGAGATTGGCATCGACAAGTTCAAATCATGGTTGCAGGCATGCAGCGCTTTGGTGGCGGTCATGATATATAACATCAGCCAACATAAGGGGCTCACGTCCGACGTCCTCATCAAAAGGCATGTTGTTATGTCGAAGCTATGAGAACAGGGGGTGATAGCCTGAGGTGAATGCAGAAGAGAAAGGGCAGCCGGTGTACGCATGCAGAGGAGATATCTGAGCGAGTTATTTGTTGCAAATGCGAAAACATTGCGGGTTGAATATATACTCGTGTGCTGCGAGCAAAAGTACCACTGCCATATCTAGTATATTGTTGTAGAATCATGCATCATGATTAGTCCATGTCGCCAAGACTTCCTGATTCGGAAAGTCGGATTGCGATTAATCAACTACAGCGTATTTTGAGCCTCGGAACTTAAGTGCTTATGAATTGGAAGGCTCCAATTGCCCTGGCTCCCATGGGACTCCAATGATCCTCCAAATTCCACATAAGCCCAATCTATGCGCCTATGACATGGCACAACAGCCCAACTTCAGAGGAAATGCTCTCGCCTCAGCATTTCCTCTTTTAGACGGGCTGTCCGTGAGTTTCGAGCGCTCTGGTGGACAGAGAGAAGGACGGTTGTATATACACTGTAGGTATATACACAGGGGTGGAATGTGACTAGGATACTGTAAGGATTGGGCGAAAGCCCGCAGGGCTTTTCCGGCCCGAGGCACTGGAGCCGCTTGGGGTGAGCGAATTGATCCCGTGGCAAGCTTCTCATGCGGGGGCTTGAGTGCGCGGTGCGTCGGGCGGGGGCGGAGTCAGTCGGATCCGCGTTTACAGGCCCTTTCGATGGCCGTTAAGTGGCTGTGCCAGTGTGATCAACCGAGTACCAAGCTCAACATTCTGCTGCTAACCCCGTCACTCGCAATGCCGAATATCCCTAAATCAGACTTTGTATACTACCGTGCATCGACTTCCAGCATCCAGGACATAGACCCGAGGTTGTTTGAAGGGCCACCCCGGGCCACAGGAGTTGCAGTTCTTGCCTACCGAAGGGAAATGCAAGAACGAATCAAATCTCAGGTGGAAACATGTATTGTATTGATACTATCTAGATCTCATGAAGCTTTTCAGATATCAGGCAACGGGGGACGCACTGCTGGTCGTGATTTCCTCGTGAGGAGATTCGCTAATGCACTGCAGAAGAAGAAAGCATATGCTGTCGCACCGGCGGATGTTGAGCGAGCATGCCTGCAGGCGGAGAACATGTTGCGTCAATTTGTTGGCGAAGCCGCAGTTCAAGATGTTATATGGGCACATGATAACACCCTGACCATTGAAAAGGCGGGTACATCGATGCAGTTAACAAGGCCACGCTTATGACATTGTAGAACTAACTGACGGAGCTTGTACGGTACCAGTACTTTGTATTGCGCGGGGGCACGTACAGCGCACTTTCTGTCCGCTTGTAGACCGAGAGTATTCCACAGCCCTCCAGATAACCATCTGATCCCAGGTGCTCATTCGTGTCTGCAAAGAGCTAACCAGAATCAAACACTACTACGGATGTCGCCCCAAGGAGTGCAAGTGTGGAAAGCGCTCTTTAGTCTCTTTCAAAGCTCTGTGATTTCCTCATCAAGGATATAACCATGTACAAGTGGGTTGCCGGAGTGGAAAGGTTAACATTATCACTGTTGTACATGATTAGGAATGCATTGGTCTCTGATTTGTTGAGCTGTGAATTGCCCTACGGCGTGAATACCAGGTCCAGTGTATTCCACAACAGCTCACCTATTTCTTGGTATCTCGATCTTCGAGGACTATCGAGCCGTTCCAGTTGTTGCAGAAAGCTAAAACACTTTTGCCTGATGTCCTCTGATTCGGGATACTTCCTCAGCAATAATCGGCTGTAGTACACCAAAGATTCCATGCACCCTGGTATATGACTAAATAAGGACAAAAACAAGATTGGAGGACGGACTTACACTTGCTATCCGGCTGCTCGCCTAACAATTCTTCGATGATAGCAATTTCCTCTCGAAGCTGCTGCTCATTCTCTCCTGTAAATTGAAATGGTATGGGTGTACAGCGAGATCGAAATAAAATATACGCACCCGATCCTATCAACCACCTGTGATAGATCCAAGCGCTCTGATCATCAGGGTCAGTGAACAGTGCATTGTGAACGAGATCAAATTCTTTGCATGCAGGTCAAGGCCACGGAACGCTGAATGAGAGTAAACGCATACCTTCCTCTCGTGAGGTATTGGGATCTAATTGGCCTGTATTCCATAATGAGGAGTATACTTTTGAACGTTGATGCCATGCACTGAAATTAGAGAAGCTCGCGCTGATCTTGCGTGTGGTATATGCTAGCTCAGTCGTTAAAGGTCTCTGATCCGGTATACTTGCCAAAACATATCTGCGGTAACCCCAGGCAATGACTGAGAGGGTGTGAGATGCATAAGGAATGCAGTATGTGTAAACTTACAATTTCGTGCGTCTGCATCAAGCAGCTTCTCGACGACGGCCAACTCTCTCTTCCAGATTCCCCTCCGCCATTGCAGGGACGGCTCGCCGTCAATCATGGGCCCATCTGGAATTTGCTCCAGGCACCACCGACGGTGATTCCATATCCAGTATACCTTGGGATGTTCTCGCAGAGCTTCCATCGTCATCGCCAACTCATTGGCGAGCAGATCATTGAGATCTTCTGGGGTGCTGATAATCGGTTCATACACTAGTAAACAGAGCGAACGAGAGTTGCTGACCTCTGAGGGAATATCCCATTAAGCATAATGTTTCGACGATAATTCCAGACAGTGTAAAATTCCGGATTCAGGTCGAGTAGGCGTTCGGTTAGATCGAACGCATCCCGACTCCAATCGCGCGCCTTTTTCTGCGGGGGACTGAGACGCAAGCTGATACATGGACAAGTAAACGTACGCGAGAGAGTACATTATCCGTTATTGCAAGATATTCGGCGGTCTGTGATCTCTCACGTTCCCTCCTTGCCTGTATCGCCTCTTGGGACTGCGGGACACGCTTGACGTTGTGCTACACAACACAGGCATTGACGAGGGTACAGAGGAGCTTGATAGTGGCTCTTACCATTGTTGAGTACAACTTGTGACGACTCGGAAAAGAAGCAAAAATAAATAAAGTAAAGACGGTCGTCGTTCCTAATATTCTCAGTATGTGCTTTCCATATTCCGGAATCCGCGCGTATCTCAGTGTACGTCCATCCAACGTTTGAAAATCTGACCTTTGTCGGTAGCGTCGACCCTGCTGCTGCCCCCTCTCCCTCCAAATCAACCAATAGTTTCACGCAGGAAAAAAAAAGATGAGGTGCTCACTGGCATCGCCCTCGACACCACCTGACGCGTCCGATGCACAGTCCCGCTCAGTGGTTCTTTGGCTCAAGTTTCAACAGCAATACGATGTAGTAGCGGGTGTCTCGTCAATCACGGTGTTACGGGAACTCGTAACCAAACCAAAGAAATAAGCCATTAGACGACTTGTTACAACGTGTGTAACCTGTACCTTCTTGTTCCCAGTGCCCCACCCATAGCTGTTTCTCCCAGGTTAACCTTTTGTCTGAAACAAGATGAAATCAGAATTTCCTTATTTCCTGCTGTCTGCGAGGAGAGCAGAAATGTTATTCGTGACAGTCAAAGAGTGGTTGTCTCGTTGGACCAAGCGGGAAAACACTCATCACCGGATGGACTCATTGGAGAGGCGACTGTCCCAGTCAACGAGATACTTTCACGAGTAATGTCCGGATTCACCAAGTTTCAGCAAGGGGACGGGACGGACTACATTAGCGAGGTGGTCGTCCTTGATCGCCGACCGTTGTCCACCCAGTCACCATGCGATGGAGGTCGCTGACGCTGCTCTCCCCTCATCCCGGGGGATCGTTATGAACATTTTGGGGCGGTAGGAGACATCGAAGAAGGCACTGTCTGTTCTAGTAGAGAAGCGCTAAACCTTTGCCCAGATGGGCACCCGCTTCGTTCAAGGTCTTTGTACAACATCGCAATCCACCTTTCCAACTGTTACGGCTGACTTGGAGAAATGACGGCCCTCAATGAGGCCATTATCGTCGGGAGAAAAGCCCTTGAACTTTGCCCGTCAGGGCACCCGGGTCGTTCAGCGTCGTTGAACCAATCTCACTGATCATTACAACCGGCTTGGAGATATGACGGACCTCAATGAGGCCATCATCCTCGGGAGACAAGCCCTCTGCCTTTGCCCATCCGGTCATCCCAAACGATCAAGGTCATTATATCGACTCGCAGGTTTGTTTCCGCGTTCGATCCACCCAGTCCAGGGAATTGAAGGACGAAGAGGATCTGTTGAGTCTCTACACTGAGCTGGCAGATATTTCACAAACGGTTTCACCACTCGATCTCTCTGCAGCCAAGAATTGGATCATGATAACTGAGGCTTTCTGCCATCCCACAAAGCTTCTCACGTACGAAACATCTCTTCGAATACTCGTTCAGCATCTGACCATTCTGTCATCCCTACCCAGTCGTCTGCGAACTTTCAAGGACCTCGCTTCATCCCTAGCAATCAATGCATTTTCCGCTTGTCTCCGCAATCAGCATGCAAAAAAAAGCTGTTGAGCTGCTGGAGCAATGGCGCGGGGTGTTTTGGAACCAGATTGTTCCCCTCTGTTCCCCTCTTGAAGAAGTCATTACGTCGGGCCGGGAAGGTGAGACCCTTGCACATGAGTTTACTCGACTGTCAACAGAAATGCGCAACATAATTCATTCTTCACAAGGTCCAGATCAACACAACAAGCTGTGCAGTCTTAATTATTTATCTACAATCTGCAATCACTGATATTCGCAAATTACCTGGTCTGGCTCGATTCCTTCTCCCGTCTTCCTTCTCCGAACTCCAGCACACTGCCCGTGGCGGACCTGTGATCATCCTGAATGCTAGCCGGTATACGTGCGATGCGCTTCTTGTCTTTTTTGACAGTGATCCGGTTCATATCCCATTGCAAATCACGAAATCTCGTGTTCAGGACCTGTCGTCGAATCTGCAGTCCCTGACTTTGGATGCAAAAATAATGGACGTGGGCAGAGAGATTGCACACTTCCTGAGAATCCTTTGGGATAAGGTCGTTTCGCCGATCGCCAATTTTCTTCAGACTGCAGTTCCACTTTGCTCACACATCTGGTGGTGTCCCACTGCCGAGTTCTACCTTCTGCCATTGCCTGCGGTTAGTCCATATTGGAAGGGCCAAAGGAGTTTTTCCCAGTTGTGCATCTCGTCTTACACGCCCACTTTGACTGCCCTCATCCGTGCGAGACGGGTTGTTACATCGGCGACGACTTCAATACACTAGAAACATTTCCTTGCTGTAGGTCAGGCCAGCGCCAAAGGCGAAGGTGAGCTCCTCTCCATCGACAGGGAACTAACCATCGTCGCCGAACGTATTCAGAATCTCGCGATGGTACTTTGTCAGTCTAGAATCGAGTATATCCCAAGTCTCGAAGGAGCTGAGGAAGAGCGAGTGGGTTCACTTTGCATGTCACGGTGTCCCAAACAGGAAAGACCCTTTGGCCCTGCCTTTGTGCTCCACGACGGCCAGTTTACGGTGGAACGGATCATGGGATTGGAGTTGGAGGACCCGGAGTTTGCCTAGCTCTCTGCGTGCCATACCGCGGTTGGATACAAGGAGAGTCCGGGGCCGGATAAGGTGATCCATCTGGCGTTGGTGATGCAGTTTGCAGTGTTTCAGTCTGTCATTGGATCAATGTGGGCGGTGGACGATGCAGATACAAAGGAGATCATGTTCATATTCGTTGGTTAGCAATATAGGTCGTGTCGCTGTATGGTTGCCTTGTAGTTGCTCGGTTCTAGTGTGAAAGGGATCGCTTTACATAAGTTGGTGAAACTCCGTCGGACTTTCGTTGTCGTCGAACTTGCAAAATGCCCTCCCTGGAGAGTTTCTCTGCTCACTTTCCTTTGACGCTGCCAATCCCAACGCCAACGACCCATCCTTACCTTCTTACCGTCCAGGACCTCCACCGTGAAGAAGACCTCCTCCGAAATCCTTCCTCGTTTCGCGCATGGTGGACTGCCATACAAAACACCAGAGACGCGTTCAACGCGTTGCTCAAGGAAGAACGGCGCGCAAACCCCCCCTCTGACGAGAGCGCCCGACTGCTCGGACCCCTCGAGACTCCGCTTGCACGACGGTCTCTGCAATGTCTTACCTACATCTACGAAGCTGCCCTCGCCCAATTCCCCGGATCCTTCAAGCTATGGAAGGCATATCTACAGATGAGGATGTCGTACGTCCTGGGAAAACTGGTGCACAAGAAACAAGCGGGTGGGAGGAAAAAGTTGCCTGAAATGAGGGAAGCGCTGGAGGAGGAGAAGGAGTACACGGAAGAGTGGGAGGAAGGGCTCGATGGTGTCGTCGGATGGGAGGAATGGAAGTCTCTTGTCGCAACATACGAGCGCGCCCTGATGTGGCTGCCCAAGGTATGCTCGCTCCTTTGTTCGACCTATCCGTTAGTTATGCTCATTGTACTGTGTAGCTTCCACGTCTCTGGCTCATGTATTTCTCTCTCTTCTCCCATCCACTGTGTCCCCCCGTAATCTCACATACCCATGCTCGTCGAACGTTCGATCGTGCACTACGCACATTGCCACCTTCCTTGCATTCTCGTATCTGGGTCAGATATTTACTTTGGGCCGAGGGTAAAGGTGGTGTCACTACTGTCTCGGTGTACCGCCGTTATCTTGCCGTCGATCCAGGTTTGACCGAGCACTACGCCTCCATCCTCCTTTCCCCCACCACCTCCACTCCCAGACCATTGGAAGCTGCGAAGCTTTTGTTGTCCTTGGCAAGGAAAGCCGCACGGGGTGAATACGTTAGCCCAGAGAGCAAGAGTCCCTTCCAACTACTCGGTGATTTCATCGACGTCGTCGAACGCTTCTCTGAGGAGGTTGGTCTCGACGTGAAAGACACTGTACAATCGAACGAGGCATATGCAAAGGCCGATGCCGAAGCTCAAGCTCAGAGTAACCGTTCCCAAGAACCTGCTTCGGTTGACGGCCAGCTCATTCGTATCGCCGGCCCAGCAGCACACCTCTCAGCAGGAGGAAAGCCACTTCCAGCCTACGACGAAGACGAAGATCCTCTCAGTAAGCGAAAGCTGAATATTGAACACGTACTCCACAAGGACGGTATTGATGTCTACGGGGACCAAGCTGGCCGTCTATGGAGTGGGCTCGCGACCTACTGGATCAAGCGTGGCGAGTTCGACCGTGCAAACAGCACGTTCGAAACTGGCATCGCATCGGTTCTTACAGTCAGGGACTTCACCCAGATCTTCGATGCGTACGTACAGTTCACCGAGTCGCTCCTCAGCGCAATGATGGCGAGCTTGGAAGAGCCAGATGAAGATGAGGAAGAGGATGCAAAGGAGACCGAGCGTGAGCTGGATGCAAAAATGAAGGAATTCGAGGCATTGATGGATCGAAGACCATTCCTTCTCAACGATGTCCTATTGCGGCGAAATCCAAACGACGTACAGGAATGGGAGAAGAGGGTAGCTTTGTGGGGTGAAGATGACGAACGGGTGCGAATCCGCGATATCTTCAATTCATTCGTATTAACCAATCACTAGGTTGCTGAGACTTACACAAAAGCGCTGGAAACCGTCCATCCTCGCAAAGCAACAGCTAATTTGCACCGGCTCTATATCAACTTCGCCAGGTTCTACGAAGATGGTGGTATATCTGGTACAGCGGAGTCCGATCTGGATAGCGCTCGCAAAATCCTCGAAAAGGCGACAAAGGTTAACTTCAAGAACGTCGAGGATCTTGCCGAGATTTGGTGTGAATGGTCAGAGATGGAACTCCGTCACGAGTAAGGCCCTACTTGACTGACATTCCAGAGACATACTAAGAACACGTAGAAACTATGACGAGGCTGTTCGTGTTATGCAGCGAGCAGCTGCCATCCCAAAGAATACAAAAATCAATTACCACGATCACGTATGTCAATCTCCATTACCTGGCCAAGGTACTGACTCGTCTTCTCAGTCCCTTCCAGTCCAAGCGCGGCTATTCAAGTCATTGAAACTCTGGTCATTCTATGTTGACTTGGAAGAGTCGATAGGCATCGTCGAATCAACCAAAGCCGTTTATGAGAAGATCGTGGAACTCAAAATCGCCAATGCACAGGTCATAGTTAACTATGCCGCTTTCCTTGAGGAGAACCAGTACTGGGAGGACAGCTTCAGAGTAAGTTTTCACAATAGCCTTGAAGGCCCTGCAATAACGTTTGACTGGCAGATATACGAGCGCGGGACAGAGCTCTTTACGTTCCCTATCTCATTCGAAATTTGGAACATATATCTGTCTAAATTCGTAAAGCGCTATGTACGTCAACCTAGTAATATTTTCGGACTCACCTTAAATCTCTCCTCAGGGAGGCTCGAAGTTGGAGCGAGCGCGCGACCTCTTTGAACAAGCGCTGGAGAAGTGTCCCCCAAAAGCTTGCAAGCCACTGTTCCTTATGTACGGAATACTCGAGGAAGATCATGGGTTAGCAAAGCGCGCCATGTCCATTTACGAGCGAGCCGCGCAAGTAGTTGCTGATGAAGACAAGTTCGAGGTATGCGCATTTCCTATCTGGCGGAACAATACTAATATATGACAGATGTATACTGTATACATTGCCAAGGCTACGGCAAACTATGGCCTGCCTGCCACGCGACCCATATACGAACGAGCACTAGAAGTTCTGCCGGACAAGCAAACCGCAGAAATGTGTCTGCGATTCGCCGCTCTCGAGCGCAAACTCGGGGAAATCGACCGCGCCCGTGCCATTTATGCCCATGCCTCACAATTTTGCGACCCGCGGGTCAACCCCAAATTTTGGGCAGAGTGGAACAGTTTCGAGATCGAAACTGGCTCTGAAGACACTTTCAGAGAGATGTTACGGATCAAACGGAGCGTTCAAGCCCAGTTTAACACGGAAGCATCCTATCTCGCTGCACAGACCCTATCGGCCAAGCAAAATGGAGGGCCTGCGGAATCTGCCACCCCACCAACTGATGCGATGGCTGCTGCTGAACAACAAGCTGGCGCAACGAAGGGGCCAGCTTTCGTCGCTGCCAAGAAGACGGCGGTCTCTGCAGCGGAAGAAACGGAAGCAGAACCAGTTCAGGAAGCCAATGCGGATGAAATCCAAATATCAGACGATGATTTGTAGGAACTCTGTCGTACTTTCTATCCTTGTGCTGTCTTATTTTGCATCCCATTTTTCTACCTCAACTGCACAAAGATCTTCCCATTTAGCATCCCACCCGTCATCGATGAGATACGGTTGCTCGACCCACTGAGAGATAGCATCTCGGGACACCTCAAACGTGACGGAGTGACTCCGTAGTTTGTCTATGATGTCCTTAATGAGAACGAGGGACCGATGATACGGTGGTTCAACGTCTGCCATGGACTTGACTGTGTAATGTCAGTCAATGCGACATTGCTAAACTGGTACCGCACCAAATTTCTCGAGTGGCCATGAGACCCAGAGCGCTTCATCCTGGCACCACCTAGCACCTTTCGTCCTCTGAGCTTCATGGTACAACGCTTCCAAGTTGTCTAGCACCGTACTCATGCGTCGCAACTGCTTTTGCTGGGAGATATTGTATGACAATGCCTTCATATCACAGACTCGAACCTTACGAGTTTAGCGGCCACCGCGTCGAGGTGGGCTATGTTCTTATCCATAATAGCGAGATTGGGTCCAACGATCTCGGAGCGCGGCTGGCTATTTGGAGGAAGTAGAGCGAGGGAGTTGCTAAACACGGCGGGGGTGAGTGATGCATGAGATTATAGCACTAGCTTGAGATGGACGGTGGCATACGAACTCGAGCTCTGTTCTCGCATCCACCAGCGTGCGCGCAGCCTTCAGGCCGTCGACGAGGACGATGTCGTCCCATGTCTGCGTTATCGAGCGTAGTTCTTGGAGCAGTGTCCTCAGCTTCCGGTGGAACGTGGACTCGGAAGAGCTCCGGGATGGAGACAAAGGGATGACTGGTAGTTGAGGCTGTAGAACTGGAGAAGAAGTGGGCGTCGAGGGGCCTTTGAATGATGCGAGACGTTTGCTCATGGACGTGGCGGTGGTTCAAAAGATTAGATTAGATAGTCGCCACACTTACAGTTACCTCCTGGGCCATTTACCTAATTCTTAGCCGCTGCTTGTCTGCAACGACCACAACCTAGCTATGGAAAACACAGTCCTGCTTAGAGCCGAAGCAGAGCTCGTGATAAACGAGGTGCGTTGCTTCTTGCACGCATCCATGATACGTCCCAGAGCGTGTTACAGGCTCGCAGACAAAAATCGGAGAGAATCAAGGACCTTGGTCTACCGATCCAGTTGTCTGGCAAGGCATTGGACATCCACATCGAAGGGAGTACGGCTTGGATAGCTGAAAACACGCACGTGGCCAAGAAGATTGACCTAGAGGCAAGGAGTCAACGTCGTCTCTCTCTCTGAACACCCCGCCGATTCCCAAACACCAGTCAGGTAGCACCTTGCAAATATACAGAGGTCACACCGCGCCCGTCACTTGTCTGGCCTTTTTCAAACCTGGCCCTTCTGCTTCCGGTCGAGTCCTCATTACAGGGTCCTGGGACCAGGCGAGTCAAACGTGTCGCCTATTCTGTCGTGTTGGCACTAATGCAGATCATAGTCGATCAAATTTTGGAACACAGATGTCCGTGTGCTCTGTTTGCGCTGCTGGATTAGCATCTCAATTGTCATAGACGAAAGCGTTGATATGTTCCGCCCCCGCTCATGACGATTTTATCAAGGGCTTGTTCGTGTTGCCCATCGCTAAACTTCTGGTGTCAAGCGGTTCAGATAAAGCGATCCGATTTTGGTGCGCTTCCATTCATTTCTGGTTCCCCCCCCCAATTCCAATAAGCTGGCACGTAGGAACCTTGCTGGTATCGAGGAGGGAAAAATCACGTCTGCCGGATCCATCTCCGCGCACAGTCGCCCCGTCGAATGTTTGACCGGTGTTGCTCATTCTGAGACATCGGCCACGTTGCTGACGGCGGATACAATGGGCGTCATCAAGATATGGAAGCTCGAAAAGGAATCCGGCCCTGACCCGCGATGGCGCAGCGAACTTCAAGACACCTTGAATCACCATCGAACAGGAATCACCGAGATTCACTATGGAGCAGGTCAGATTTGGACAGGTAATCTCGGGTAGTCATCACCCAGTTTCGCGTCTCTGACCAGTTGTTTCTCTAGCTTCTGCCGACGAGACCGTCCATGTCACTTCCTATCCTCCTGACCCGGCATTGACCCGGCCACTTCCTCCGCTCGTCCATCCGCTTCCAGTTCGTGCCGTTCTTCCACTTTCCCTCACGCCCCTTGCAGAACCCTACGTCGTGAGTGCTTATGGGGACGTGATTCGTTTATACGACCTGTCTACCGTATCCGAACCTGAGATTCTGGGGGAGATCGATGCTCACTGGCACGATGTGACGGCCGTCAAACTCTGGATGCGGACGAGTAAAAATGAAGCTGGGCAGACCAAAATCGAACCGTGGATTGTTTCCACTAGTCTGGATGGGACCATACGCAAGTGGCGATTTAGTGGTAAGTACAATAGCTATGGCAAAAGGCCCCCTCTGTATTGAGCTTCATCAGAGCTTGCCACCTCCACACTCAAGATTCCCGTCGGCAGAGCAGAGCCAGTCGTGATTGCTCCTGTTCCAGAACCTACCGGAAATGCACCGGAAAGCAAACTAACGGAGGAGGAGGAACGCGAACTTGCTGAATTGATGGGAGAAGAATGATCAAGCACAATGGGTGTTAACTTCACATATCCTACGCATGCATCGGATAGTGGTCCTTCCACCCTGGATAAAATGGATCCTCGTTTAGCGTTCTCTCTTCCCAGTCTTTTGGAACCAGTCCGCTTTCCTCCTGCTCTTTCGCCCACTCTTTGAGAGCAGGTATCACCTTGTGTTCGACATGCCACGTGCCCTTGTATTCCATGATAGACTGCTTTCCTTCTAGCAACACCTTGAGGACAAGCTTGGGGATGTAAGGCTCCCGCCGGAAATCTGTGGCTGGCGTGAAAAGCGCTTTAAAGTTGAAAACGATTGCACGGGATTTGGGCAAGCGGCGCAACGTTTGCCAGTCGACGCGCAAGCATGTGTTGGAGAGCGTGAGATCAGGATCTTGTGTCCGACGATGACTCCACTCTGGATCGTCCGTCTGCAAAAACATAGGTTCCCCGACCTCCAAGCCCCAAGATCCACGTTGGATGGGCTTATTGCAGGGCATTTTCGAGAAGAACCTGTTCAAGGGATGAGTTGCCAGGTGATCGAATCGGTAATGGGGCTGACGTTACCTGTCCATGGAGAAAGCCATCTTCTCCTTGTAGTCTGGAACAGGCCCATGAATCTGGTGCAACGGTTTCCCCATCTTTTGACCTATGTTCCAGCTAACGGCCGAGCATGCAATCCCAGCTCGTAGGACATATAGACCCGTCTCCGGATCCTCTTGCGTAATCAAAAAGTCCTCCGGGACATGTTCGAGGAGAAACATGAGCGGGTGAACGTCGCTGATGTCGACCTGGATCCCGAGGATGTTGTTGGAGAAGACGCCCGTCCAGTCATCGTAGTAAAACTGGTTGGGGTATCGTTGACAGAGATACTGAACGACCATCTCCATGCATTCCCTCGATGCTTCTTGACTCCCGGGAAGCTCGTCGATGATCATCTTTCCGTGCTTTGCGTACAGTTGCTTCCGTTGATCGATGCGTTCACGATAGGTGGATTCGAGCTCGATCCACCAGTCGGGCTCGAGCTTCTTGAGAGCTCCATTGAGAAACGCTTAGTGTCTGCAGAGTACATTGTATCGAACTGGACGACCTACACATGGTCTGGTGATACCCCCATCGAAACGGTCTGTACGGACGTGGCTTCGCGCTGTCGATGTCGAAATTATAAATTGGTTTAGGAGCAGGAAACCCCGTGAGCTTCGAGTAGTCGGGAAGCCTTTTCTGGCCAGACAAAACCCAGCTAATCAACCATTGGTAGAGCCTGCTTATGCTTTGTGCTGGAACTCCACAGAGTATCCCAGTTAGAACTCCTGTAGCTATGATAACTGTGAGGAGATCGAGGTGGGGAACGGTCACCGTCATGTTGAACGATAACTAACGGGGCTCATCCCAAGCTCACGAGGTGATTCATCAAGCAAAGATATTACTTAATGATGATTGGGCCTCGAGTACCATAAATCACACGAACACCTCTTGGTCTTCCCAGGCTAAGCGATAAGAGCGACTTATTATCTCGGCCTTTCTGGGATGGTTTCCAAAGGGTGGTTATTCATAGCCTGGCTTTGGGGACCATTGAATCCGATGCGGCTTTTAGACTTGAAGCAGCTTGCGAGAGCATCTCGTCAACACTAACGGTTGGTCGTCAGTACTACTCGCGAACACACACGCTTGAAGCAGTGATCATACATGAACTTCGCAGGCTTGATTTCCTATGATGAGACCGAGTTAGCATTAGTATCAGCCATGGGAACAGAAAGAAACCAACATTAATAGAACCGGCAACTTTCCCCATCAGCCCTGGTGAAACAATGATAAAAACGTCAAGACGAAATATAAATGTTGCGGGCTTACACATCCGCCCCCCAGGTGACATGTCTGGGTGCTTCTCTAATTCAACTTCGTGAGGTATCTTCCCCTGAGATACGAGTGTTGCTATCTCCTGTTTCCGTTGAGACTCCCATTCCGCGACATAAGGTGTTTTTCGGACATGCATTGGTCGGCCAGAGTAGATAAGAGTTCGAATGGTATCATCATATCCAGCGGTGAGCACAAGTTCTTTGTGCATCGGAGGAGCCCCGGCTTCCTCGCTGGCAACGAAGCGTGTTCCTACCCAAACACCAGCCGCTCCATACCTAGACATTTTTTGGGTTAACTGCGTGAAAGCAACACAGGAAGTCCTCACGAAAGAGCAGCTGCGAGGCCACGGCCGTCCGCAATTCCTCCTGCAGCAACAACAACGATAGGTTCTCCCGTCAGTGGACTGACAGCATTCTTGCATATATCAACAACGGCGGGTATAAGGATAGAAAACGGGATTTCTCCCGTGTGACCTCCGCCTTCACCCCCTTGCGCACAAATGATGTCTACACCTGAAGCATGGGATCAAAAAAACGTTACAAACATGAAGTGAGCAGGAAAACCTTGAGCGAGTGCTTTGCTGACATGCTACTAAACGAGTAAAGAACTATGGGCGGCTGGTATATCACTAACACACCTTCGGATGCCCGACCATGCTAGTATCAATAGAATTGTTAGTATGATTCAATCAGCGAAAGAGAGTGGCTTACTTCATTACAGGTATACCAGCTGCATGGAGTTTATCCACGGCGGCCTTGGGGGGAACACCGACCGCACTGACGAACAAGGCTGCCTTGTTGTCGATGATGACGTCAAGGAGCTCGTTTAGTTGACCATTAGTATAATCGTACTGCGAAAACGAGATAAATGAGTGACATATGAACAACGTCGCAGACGTAAGCCTACGTTGGTCTTCCTCGCGCTTCCGCCTATCTGAGGCAGAAGAAGATCGACGCCAAAAGGTGCATCTTTGTTCTCGAGATGGGACTTCAGTTCGTCTATGGACTGCTTGAGTACCTTTGGGGTTTGGCGAACACCGCCAATGACGCCAATTCCACCAGAGTTGGTCACAGTTGCCGCCAACTTTGGACCAGCGGCGACGTTCATTCCGGCCAGCATGATTGGGTGGTTAATCTTGAACAACCTGGTCAAGGGGGTGGAGAAGACAGACTCCGAGGATGGCATGATGGTGTGGGGAGGATTGAAACGCTTGCTCGGTACTCATGTACACCGGTTAACCGATGATGATCACGTCCAAGAATAGGTGATGACGTAATCATCAGTTCTGTATCCTTTTCTGCGATGACGGACAAATGTCCGGTAGACCATGGTCAAGGTCAGGATGCGGGAGACAGCTGTCCGGTAGGATCAAGCGCGCGCTCCACTTGGTCCACCCTATTCTCGGCGGGGAACGCGTCCACATCGAGCCCACCTTCGTTGTCCGTGGATCGCCAGGTCTCGTCGATACCGCGAACGCCCGATGCTAATTGGGTGTACCCTTCCGAGGCCCAGTTCTTCGCAGCCATGACTCGCAAGAACCACAACCCGCACGCTACAGATATGAAGACCATCGTACCCATCCACAACGCTGTAAACGAGCGTGCCTGGTCCGAGGTCATGAAGTGGGAAGCTGGCAGAGGTGGAGACAAGTGTGGTGGTATCAAGCTGGTCAACTTCCAGGGCAGACCAAACGACATCAGCCCGAAAGCAAGGTTCATGACGTTTCTTGGGTAAGCGTCCTTTCGGATCTCTCACACCGGACTCATGGAATTTCTGTTTGTCTGCCAGTTATTCTGCACCTTTTGACCGCCATGACTGGGTCGTGGATCGCTGCGGTACGAAGATCCGCTATGTCATCGACTTTTACACCGGGCGTGCTACCGGTTCTTCAAACGTTTCTTTTTATCTCGACGTACGGCCTGCCTTAGATGATTGGGAGGGGGTGAAAATGAGACTGGAGAGGGCATTCAACGGTATGTTTGGCCCGGATGTTAAGGAGAGCACTATTGCACCTCCATCGTAACTTCCTAATACCCAACATGTTCAACACTCTGCTCAGTGGAGTACTACATGTTAATACACATAAGCTACTAGAATATTACCGCTTTACTTTGGCCCTCTTCGGCGGCGGCGGTTGCTCAAACTCGTCTTCACTTTCCTGCTCGGAATCAACAGAATCGTCATCATTCAGATCGCTGACTTCGTCCTCTTCGTCCCACCCTGGGTCATCCTCTTCGTAGTCCTCTTCGTCTCCACTGGCGTCCATTTGATCATCGGGAACCTCTTCTTTCGATCCCTTTTCTTTTGCTTCCTTTTTCCGTCGCACATTCTCTTCCTGCTCCGCTCTTCGTTGCTTCCTCAACTTTTCCTTTGCTGCGTGCGATACTTTAAGCGCGGAGGCCTCCGCTTTTGTCTTTTTCACTAAAAGAGTCGTTGGAAACGTGTATCGCTGACCACTGGGAAGGTGCTTACCGAATTCATGGTACATGACCGCACCCTCCCTTCCAGGTACTCCCTCCGTTATCTTGACAAGTCTCAGTTCCATCCTGGGCCCCACCTCGTCCAGCTTCACCGCTTTCTTTTGCCCCTTCTTGTTGTTTCTTCCCACGTAATCGTCCGCTAACGAGACCGCATCCCCATCGTCCCCCGCAGCGCTCGATGCAGAGGCAGCCGATTCGTACCCTCCTTCGCTGGCAGGCCCCGGTTCGCCCCTTTTTCTGAGTAAGAAATCTGCAATGTCCTTTTCGTTTCCGAGATCGAGAACGCCGGTCGTCGAAGCTTTTGTGGATTTCTTGGCTCCTTCCAGGACGCGTCGGACGCGTCTGGAAACGCCATAAGGTTTTACGGTGATCAAGTAGTGTCGGAAGTCGATAGTGCCTCGCTCCGCGTTGTAAGCGACAAGGACGATACGCCGTGCACCCGAGAGTGACATGGAGTTTGGTGCAAGTGGAGGAAACATGGATTGGAATGCTTTCGTAAGAAGAGGCAGATGTTGGGGTGTATTCGGAGAGGGTGGGGGAAAGGAAGCGAGGACGAGCTATACAAGAGGGATCAGTTAAAATAAACAGGGGAACGTTGTGACGAACCAGTGGTGCGGTCAGATATTCTAGGCCTTGACTGCGCGACAAGCGGGATGTTTTCAGCAAGTCTTTCTTCAAACTATATCGCTCGATTCTGAAACTAAACGTTGGTCCAGATGGTAAACGAGCGATGCGAAGGGATGGAGCGACGTCGGTCAGCGTGATTGCTATTAGATGTGTAACCTTGAGAGTTGGTCCCATCGTTAGGAAATCTTTTAGTTTGTTTCGTCTGCGCTCCTAGAATATAAAGTATCAAGCACACAGATACCAAAAGCCCCTGACAAGAAAACACGCACCTTGAGTCGGGTAGCGGTATTGGGCTCCATAACTTTTCGCAGGTCGCGGACGAGTTGAGTGAGAGAAGAGCCAACTTGACCATGTTTGATAATGAAGGACTTTGGTGCGTTTTCCTCAGCCTGGGATTTTTCACTTCCGCCCTTGAGATGCGTACGATTCTTCCGCCTACGTGCCATGTGTGATCGTAGGATTTTTGGAATCGGTTAACTCGTCCAAAAGCTTTGGAACCTAACAAGGGCAAACTTCAAATATTCAAATACACAAGTATTGACATGTAAAGACAGCCACATCACTAAGAGGGAATCACGAGATGAGGATACAGCATACGGCAGATCAAAGCTACACGAGATAGGTGAGGACAAACAAATGAATGGGTATGTGAGCTCGAAAAAGGTCACGTCACACACATACAGGCAAGGAAAATATGCTATAGGTCAACGCAGGTGAGAAACAACAATTATGAGAGTAAAGGGTTAGAATTCAAGGAACTGATACGTAGTTGGTTCAAATCTTTGTTGGATTGGGGGAGGGCTTTCCTCCATGACAAGCCCGGGCATATCATCCAGAGATGGGAGGGGAAGATGAAGGAAGTGTCGGGTATCATCGACTGATGTAGTATGTGGGATGATCGGCGCCTGGAAAGCAGATATTGTTTGTCAGCAGTCACGACAGTGGACAAAAGAAATCACCTTGATTTCACAGTGTTCTAACGCATCCCAGTCCACACCACGGAACCAAGGGTGGTGGAGGACATCCTGCGGACCCCCAATCATGTTTCCGAGACGCTTGGTACGATCGGGATGCAAGAATGCCTTGATGAGTTCTTTTGATAACCGATCCATGGTGTGTGGCCAGTGGATGACCCCCCTTAAAATTTTCTCGTAGATACCGTACGCGGTCTCGTGGAAAAATGGAGGATAACCAACAAGCATTTCGTAGCATAAAATACCACACGCCCACCAATCTGCGGCCTTGCCATGGCCCTCGGATTGGATAATTTCTGGGGCAAGGTACTCTGGTGTACCACACAAGGTCCACGTGCGATCATCAACTATTTTGGCAAAACCAAAATCGGTCAAGCGAAGGTAGCCGCGCGAATCCAGCAGGAGGTTTTCGGGTTTGAGATCCCGGTAAATGATGTTGAAGGAATGTAAGTATTTCAGCGCAAGGATGATATTGGCCAGGTAAAACCGTGTGACATCGGGAGTAAACTTCTGGGCCCTACGGAGATGAGTGAAGAGTTCGCCACCAGGGACATAGGACATCAGCATGTAGATGTTTAAGCTATCCTGGAAGGTCGCAAAGAGGTCTACGACAAATGGATGCCGGACCCGCGACAGGATGTAGCGTTCGGCATTAACATGCTCGACTTGGCGGAGGCGGACAATTTCAACCTTCCGAAGAACCTTCATGGCAAAAATGTTCTGAGATCCAGGATTGGCCGACTTGAGACGGACGAGGAGAACGCGACCAAAGGTTCCTGTGCCTAGAAAAAACGATGAGCAAAGCTTAAACCGAGAAACAACGATGATGCTTTACCCAGTGTTCCTCTCACTTCAAAATCCGTTAGTTTCAAAACCCCTGATTTCTCAACGTGAACCTCTTCGTTTTCAAGGGAACGCGCCGGTTTTGGAGGTGGAGTGAGGGATAGCTGGATATCGCGATGCTGCCAGTGGGGATAATTCGCCTGGAGCATGGGAGCTTGGTGTAGTTGTGGCTGGGATTCCTGAGTCGACGATTTCTCTGGGTACGGTGATGGTGCCTGACGCAACATCATAACATCGTTCAGACCAGCATCTGTACCATCTTCGCTGTGACCGGGAGAGACGGGAGGAGTCATGAGGACTTCGTAGACCTTGGGTACCGATTGACGGTATGGTATTATTACTGTCGGCATCGATGTGGCAGAATGGGGTGCGGGTGCATGGAAATGATCCATGGATGCGATTCTGAAGTGCCCGGGCGATCTGCGGAGGAGAAGATAAATGGTTGTTGATGGACGGAAACGGACAGATATGGTCTTGTACTGTTTCAGCCATGTGATGTGATGGTGACTTGCCAGCGCTTCTGCGCTGGACGATACTTGGAAACGAGTCGCATTAGTCATTCTTCACCCTGACCGCCATGTCTCGCGCGAGCAATAACACCGGGGGATGGCTCAAAGGGACCACCGTACGCAAGGGTGGCACCACCGCAACGAACGCCCACTCCACTCGCTCCAACACTCCTCAGGTTCAGAGTACCTCCACCACCATATTCGGTGGTGGTGTCAAGGATGTGTCTGGCAGAACGTCAGAATATTTCGTGAGTCCTAC
This sequence comes from Leccinellum rugosiceps, assembly GCA_038089755.1. NCBI lineage: Eukaryota > Fungi > Basidiomycota > Agaricomycetes > Boletales > Boletaceae > Leccinellum > Leccinellum rugosiceps. The sequence goes on along the minus strand of JBBPLL010000126.1, from coordinate 26,169 downwards.
TACGCGTGTCCCTGTCCTCCCCTTTTTTTCTCAGGCAGGGATTCTGTCAGTCCATGGACGATCAATGTCCCGTATGCAAATCCGACCGATATCTGAACCCAAAGCTGCGATTGCTCGTGAGCGCGTGTTATCACAAAATGTACTTTGTACCACGTACACGTGGTTTGCATGACTCAACACGCTCTGCACACCTAGGTGTGAATCGTGCATCGATCGGTTATTCACGCTTGGACCCGCTCCATGTCCGATATGTCAAAAGATCCTGCGAAAGCTCGCATTCGCCCCGCAGACGTTCGAAGATCTCACCGTCGAGAAGGAGGTCGCAGTGCGGAGGCGCGTAGCGAAAGAGCAAGTTCATTTATCTCACAGCTTATAACTATCCTAACTATATCCCCCTTCCAGCTTCAATAAGCGCCGGGAAGATTTCCCTGACCTTCGGGACTACAATGACTACCTCGAAGAAGTCGAGGATATAAGTAAGTCCATATATTGCTTATCGAGCTTCGTTCTCCAACTTGAAGTCAGCATTCAATCTCATCAACGACATCGACGTTCCGGAGACTGAGGCCAGGATAGAGCGGTATCGCAAAGAGAATGCATCATTGATCGAACTCAACGTGCGACGAGAGGAGCAGTACATTCAAACCTTGAAGGAGCAGGAAGAACAGGACCGACTAGATAGGGAACAGCGAGCACTCGAAGCCCGCAGAGAGGAAGAACTAGAACGCGAAGAAAAGGAAAAAGGCAGGCGAGAAATCATCGACCGACTGGAGACAAGTACCAAAGATGCTGCCAAGGTCATTGCAAAGTCCCGCGCGGAGGCAAATAAACGGCTGTCCGCTCGCACTGCTGCCACTACTTTGGCCAAGAGCAGTGCACAATTCTTACGCTCACGGGCGGCGCAGAGCACTACCGTACCTGACGTGCCACACATCCCCTTGCAGGACGACTGGCATGCATACGAGGATATGTACACCCTACGGGACAACTACGACGACATGTACAGTGAAGCAGTACGAGAGGATCGAGAAGGCATCATGAGGGCAGGCGGGTACCGTGTAGAAGAAGCTTGGGACAGGGCTGTGAGGTCGGCGGTCGCAGCGTTGTTCTTATCCCCGCTTTCGGGTGCTTCTGAACCAGACATCACGCCCGTACCGCCTCAGAGCAGCGTGACCTCCACATAATGAGATAGAATTCCAGAAGATCATCCTACGTATGTTCGCCCTTTTGTGAGGTGTAATTAATGGTATTATTCCGCGAACGACCAGATAGCCTCGATATATTGTACCCAAATTACCGCTCGCACTCACTGAAAACGACTTGACGTTCAATTTGCTCCTGGTCAGAGAGTAGAGCACCCATGGTAAAGTAAAGAACTTGATAATCTTTCTTTTTCCTAAATTGTAATCCATGAGGTGAATAGTATGACATGTAGCCGGAAATCGACTGACTTGGCTGATGCCTTGAGCCTGAATCCATTGATAACTAACTCGGGATCCAGAGTGAAGTCGGGAGTTACGGCTCGACGTGCATCATCTTCCTTCTCGTCGTTCGAGTCGGATATGCTGACTGCTTCGTCGTCGGAGTCCTGGTTCATACGTGATCGCTTCTTGGGAGGAGAGCCTGATTTTTCGCGGCGCTTGCTTTTATCCAGCGAGACGAAAGGTAAAAATTTGCTTGTGCCAGCCAACATATCGAGAGATGCTTTCCGTACATATTTATCAATCTTGCTGTCTAGGTATATCAATTTTCAATGCTCCAAAAATGTTCAACCTTGTCGAAACATCACCTTGAAGGATCGAACGCGAGAAGATTGTATTTGCCATTTTTCCCGATCTCATACCCGACGATTGTCACCGAGTGACCCTCATACTGTAATATGATAGGCATTTTGTCGGTGACTGCGACAGGCGATGTGGCACAGAGTATAGTGTTGACATCTCCCAGGGGCTTCGGGGTAAAGTGTTTCACAACCCATTCTACTAGAGATTCAAATCCTAAAGTGAAAATGAGTGGTGTGCTTTCACAGTAGGAAACGGTAAACCTTTTTGGGATCCCCTGAGGTCGAAATCCACGAGTACGCAACTAAGTCAGTTTCCTCTGTCATCATTTGCCAGTAATATATCATTATATGGGCCTTACGGGATTTTGCGAGATGTAAAGGCGACATAGAGTTCTGGTGGTCCGGATTAGAAAATGCAACAACTTTGTTCGATTCACTACACATTACCTCCAGTTCCAATTTTCTTCTTAGCGTCTACCAATTTACGATCGAGTTCACGAGCGCCGATATCATCATATCCTGCTCAAATGTGTTAACACCCTATGAAAATAGTTCATAACCATATGCACCACATTCCCAAGCGCTTTCTATCCAGCGTTGTAAATTCTGCACACCAGGAGGCAACGGGGAGTCAAGGCAAGCAAAGTAGAGATCCTGGAATGGCTGGCTCATGAGAGCGGCGCATGCCATTAGAAAGTTACGGTATCTGGTAACGTAGTCGGTCCAGGTCTGGGTTTCCAAGGTCAACTGAGCCCACGTACCCACATCCCCAGTTCGTGTCGAAAGACTCGCGAAAAATATGAGGTGTCTTCTCGTAGCACAGTACGGCGCGCTGGGTTGCACCTCTTCTGTGAGATAACTTCAGTGCCTCTTTCAAAACTGAAAGCACACCTAACAAAGCACGGCGTCTTTGTCTTCAGGGGCTAATTCTAAACTGACCAGAAGACGGCTTACCAGGGGAGTAATTATCCGGTGGTGACGCTTCCAGTGCGGGATGCCAGAAATTATTCTCTGGCTCCTTCTTTGCGGTCTTCCCAAGCTTTGTTGGCGTTGCCTTTGGCTTGACGTTGCTCACGGAAGTTGATTTACGTTTAGACCGCAACCCTGTAGACGCATCAAGCTTTGAAGCACAGACAAAAGGTATGACCAAAATCTCACTGGATGGCTTGCCGGAGTCGTGTTCGTCGTAGTGTTTGTCTCGTTCAGTGCCACTCAGACTGCCCAAGTTGGCAGAGCAGAGTTGGCAAACATCGTTGTTTCCGGAGACGCTTCATGGGTATCAACAATATCCACTGAGTGAAACAAAGATAGATTACCTCGGGTCTGTAGTACTCTTGACTTCGAGTATCTCTATGTCGTCGTCTGACATCGTGAGCTTGGTACTGTACGCGATGGTGGCGGTGCTGATGTCAATGCAGCGCGACTTACATAAGCAATTTGGAGGATACGCCAGCTTTGTACGCGCGTCCATACGAGCAATCTTTCATCATGTCCAGGTCCTACGATCGCGGTAAGCAAACGCTTCAATACCCCAATAAACCAACTGATCTTGTACCGTAGCACTCACCGTTTTTTCTCCCGACGGCCATTTGTTCCAGGTAGCGTTCGGACGCGTCACCCTCGATCCTATCTCATCGAACATACGTAGGTCGAGTATGCACTCGAAGCCGTTCGAAAGGGCACATGCGCGGTAATAGTTTCCCTTGCACCCACGGTCAATTCCATCTCACTCTCGCTGTCAGGTTGGTGTACGAGGCAAGGATGTGGTAGTATTGGGCGTCGAGAAGAAATCTGTGTTGCAACTCCAGGACCCTCGTACCGTCCGAAAGGTTGTGATGCTTGACGATCACGTTTGCCTAGCATTTGCTGGTATCGTGTTCCGCCTCTGATCGGTCGCTTCTGACTCACACTTCCAAAAGGTCTGACTGCAGATGGACGTGTCCTCATCGACAAGGCGCGGATAGAATGTCAAAGCCATCGGTTAACAGTGGAAGACCCGGTGACGGTCGAGTATATCACAAGACACATCGCAGGCATTCAACAGGTAAGCGTACTTTCTCCGATCCCACCAGACCTGAGTATCTAATACTTGGTTAGCAATACACGCAATCGGGTGGTCGCCGTCCCTTTGGTATATCGACACTGATCGTCGGTTTCGACCCCGACGACATCAAACCAAGACTATATCAGACAGAACCCAGTGGTATCTACAGTGCATGGAAGGTGGGTGACTCTCTTCAAGCCCTTCCATAATACTTCTGAAGACCTTTTTCAGGCAAATGCCATCGGTCGTTCGTCCAAAACAGTCCGCGAATTCTTGGAAAAGAGTTACAAGGAGGACATGACACGTGAACAGAGCATCAAGCTGACGATCAAGAGTCTCCTAGAGGTTGTACAGACGGGAGCCAAGAATATCGAGATCAGCGTGATGGAAGGTTATAGAAAGATCACGGTGAGCTTATTCTCAAAGCCCTCGAAGCATCGTACAGGCTGAGATGGATGTCCAGAATTTGGAGCTCTCGGAGATAGAAGCGATAGTGAGTGAGATAGAACGAGAGAAGGAGGCCGGTAGGTTCATTGACATTGTCTTTCAATGATGTGCTGATGGCATTGAAGAGGCCGAACGAAAGCGTACTCGATTGGCAGCGACCGCAGCTGGGCAGGCCGCGATGGCGACTCGGGCGGATCCTGGCCAACCTTCGGGACAGTAAATGTCAGATTCGTTGTATCAATTGTCGCAAAATACGAACTACCTTGGCATCATGACTGCTATGTACCAGTTATGGAGAAACGCGTACCAAGTAGATAGTTGTTTGTCGGTCCGGGTAAACAAATTCGGACAATCGAGGCAGTACATAACTTACACGTACGCGGTCTTCGCGTGTCTGAACAACCACGTTAACAGGCCCCAGTTATGCAGTCTTCATATTCCGGATCGACGTCGTCAATAACTCAAAAGCATGTTCTTCTCTCAGAGATACTGGCCGTGACGTCGGCCATGCGAAAGAATTCGCGCTGGGCCTCTGTAGCTCATACGCTCCATGCTAGGGATTCCGCGCTAGCAAGGGATCTCGGTCTTCGAAGAGCCAGTTCTGGAGGCAACAAGCAACATCCTGGAAGAGTCTCTGCAGAGGGAGATCTCATGGGTGGTTTCCAGGAACTCACGCGTACTGTTCGTGGCGCCGAAGGTCGGTCAGACTTGTGTTTGGGATCTGTGCCTCACATTGGCTCCAGATATACAGAGCATACCTCTGCCTGTGCTTCTCGGACCCTTCTTTGCCATCATCCGCTCCCCAATCTCGACGGGCCCAATTACATCTGCGGCACTCTCTGCCCTTCATAATTTCTTCGTATGTGGATTGATTTCAGCCAAATCGGTCGAAGTCGAGATCGCATTGGTCGAACTCAGTAGCGCAGTGTCACACTGTAAATTCGAAGCGAGTGACTCGTCAGGCGACGAGGTTGTGCTGCTCAAAATCATGACAGTCATCCACGACTGCATGGTTGGCAGTAGCGTAGGGACATTCCTCAGCGACGTGGAGATATGTGAGATGCTGGAAACCGTGTTGACGACGTGTTGTCAGATGAGGTTGAGTGGTTTGTAACACCATCTTCTCCGATTCCGCGTTCGTCTGACGAACACAAACTTTGAAGAGGTCTTACGGCGGTCAGCTGAGTCAACGATGCTTTCGATCGCTAGAACGATATTTGGTCGTCTTCACGAATTTGAACCGATGGAGGAAGAAGCGAAACTTCGGGTTCACGAAGATGACCCTCAGCACGGCGAACTCAGCCTGTCGGTCACGACTCCCGTGGCTCCACATAGTCAAGCCATCGGAGACTCCATTTCTCCAGATGCACATGGAGAAGAGACAAAACAAGATACTGTGGCAGTCAATACTCTAGACACAAATGTGGAAGGGAGCATCCCGTCTGTTGTCGCACCGAGACCATGTAGGTGTTCAGCGCGCGTCCGTTGATCCGTCATCGATATCTCATTCTTTGCAGACGGACTTCCTGCACTCTTAGAGCTCCTTCGGGTGCTTGTCAATATTCTTGATCCAAATGACCAGGTTCACACAGATTCGACACGGCTGAGTGCGCTCACCATCTTGAACTGTACCATCGAAACTTGCGGCACCAGGATCGGAGATTACCCTTCCCTCATGGTCCTCATTCTAGATCATGGATGTAAATATCTTTTCCAGTTGGCGCGTTCGGACAACTCGGCTGTGCTACAGGGTGCTCTTCGCGCGGTCTCTTCGTTGTTCGAGACCATGCGACCATATCTCAAGTTACAGCAGGAGCTCTACCTGGCCTTCACTATCGATCGCCTGGCAACCCCTCCTCTTCTGAGGACAAAGAGAAATCAAACGAGTTCACCACGTCCTGGCACTCCCGCTGCTTCCACCCCGACCCTCGGACCGGTTGACATAGAACTTGAGCTGGAAAAAGGTAGTCCTGTGCCTTCACGCCCTCCTGTACAACCTGCACGTGGAGATACCCGCGACTTGATGCTAGGGACATTGTGTCAGATCTCCCGGCATCCCAGTTTCATGGTTGACCTCTACACTAACTATGATTGTGACATCAATTGCGAGAACCTTTTCGAGCGGCTCATAGAGTTCTTGACAAAGGTTAGTCTAGTATGTGTCATTGTTGTCCATTTGTCGTCTCATCTCGTTTATAGGGAGTGTACCCTTGGCAATACTCGTATGCATCAGAGGCGCAGCAGCTACATTCGCAGTACCTTTGTTTGGATATGTTGCTAGCGTTTGTGAATGACATGGCAGCGCGCGCGCAAGGGGTAGGTGTTTCTTTGTGTCTTGATATACGTGCTCATCCGAGATGCAGAAAAGTGATGCTTGGAACTCGGTATGTCTTGCACATGTCTCTTGGGATGGATCCTGAAGTCATTCCTCAGGAATTCGAGTTACCAGAGCAACTCCTGCAGAACAAGTCTAGGAAGAAACTTGCGTTGACAGGGGCAGCCCGATTCAACTCAAAACCTAAACTCGGACTCGCTTTCCTGGAGGAAAACAAACTCGTATACTCGGACCTCTCGTCAGAGGTATCCCGAGAAAAGAGTTTGGCAAGATTCCTGAAAAGCTCTGCCCGGTTGGATAAACGTTTGCTTGGGGACTACCTGTCCAAACCTGACAACTTGGAGCTGCTGAGAGAATTCATGAAATTATTTGATTTCAAGGATGTGAGTTGTTCCTCTTCCACGCATGTTCGTAACTTATGCGTGTGTTGTCAGAAACCCGTGGAGGATGCCATGCGGGAGATGCTAGAAAGTCTCAGGCTTCCTGGAGAATCTCAGCAAATCGATCGCATCGCTGAAACATTTGCGTCAGTGTATTTTGCTTCAAAGCCAGGTGAGTGTAAACATATTCTGTTCCTTGATGCTTGTTTTATAAATCATCATCATACAGCTGAAATTAAGACGCAAGATGCTGTCTACGTATTGGCATTCTCGATCATTATGCTCAACACTGATCTCCATAACCCTCATATTCGGGTAAATGCAACATTCTTCTTGCCCTTGTTTCATAGCTTACCGTATCTAGAAACGGATGACAATAGAAGATTATCAGCGGAATCTGAGGGGAACAAATGGAGGAGAAAACTTCTCACCCGAGTTCCTAGTATGTGCTATCCTGAGCCCCCATTACCCTTGCTGACTTTTTCTAGCAACACATTTATGACTCAATACGCAAGCGTGAAATTATCATGCCGGAAGAGCATACGGGCCAACTAGGCTTTGAATATGCATGGAAAGAATTACTCGCCCGCTCGCGACAGTCGGGTTCGCACGCAGTCTCGTCAGATTATTTACGCCTAACGAAAATTTGTAGGACGCTTCATGATGTGCAACTCGGCACTCTTTGATTTCGATATGTTCAGAACCGTCTGGAAGCCAGTTATTTCTGCCATCGCTCATGCCTTTATCACATTCGATGATGAATATGTCATCCAGCGAGCAATTTCAGGATTCCGACAATGTGCTACGCTTGCAGGGCACTTTAATCTGCCAGACGTGTTTGATTTTGTGGTGGTTTCGCTTTCGCAGGCTACCAGCCTTTTGTCTGAGAACCTCCCTGCTCACGTCCCCAACTACCCGGTCATAGAACTCGAGGAACAGTCTGTGACCGTTTCCTCGTTGTCGGTCAAATTCGGAACAAACTTCAAAGGACAACTGGCTGCGGTGGTCCTGTTCAATATCGTTAATGGTAATGGCAACGCTCTTCGCGAAGGTTGGACACAGGTAACATCGTCTTTTATTACTGCTATCGCTTCAAGCGCTAATTCAATCGTAGATTTTTGAAATGTTTGAGAATCTGTTTATGCATTCATTGTTGCCGACGAGGATGTTGCAAATGGAGGATTTCCTTGGTGGAGTCACGATGATACCGTTGCGTGGTGCCCATCCATCAAGGCAAGCTCCAAGGAATGAGGGAGGTTTGCTTTCGACCCTGTCATCATACCTCATGACACCTTATGGCTCAAGTTCGGACAACCTCGTGCCTGAAGCCACTGATCAAGAAGTTGAGAGCACGCTGTGTACGATCGACTGCATCGCATCTTGTCGTCTAGACGAGTTCTACGCTCAAATCACGTGAGTTCGGACTGGAGGGCACGACACGACTTCCCTGACTGCTGTTTAGGCAACTAGATTCGGAAGCCCTCGTCGCTGCTATCAAAGCCCTTGAAGCGCTCGCACATGAGAGAACCATTGCCAGGCTCAAACAAGAATCTGACGATGTCGCAAGCTCGTACAGCGGAATGTCACAAAACGATGGAACCTACGTTCTTCCCTACGATCCCGCGGCCGTCTTCCTTTTGGAAACGATGGTAAGCATCGCGTGTCATACGACCCGGTGTATCGAGGATCTTTGGTGAGTTCTTGGCTAGCCTATATATGCACATCCATAACTGGATCATGTGCACTACAGGCCAGTGATCTTCGAGCACCTATCGGCACTCTTATCTGCCTCGACCCACTACAGTGTACTGCTTATTGAGCGAGCCGTCGTTGCACTCCTACGCCTTGCATTGATCCTTGCTCAAAAGGTGAGAGAGCATCCCCACTAGACATACATATAATGCCAACATATTTGAAACGAAGGACGCTCTGCGTGATCAACTCTATATATCATTGGATTTGGTCGCTACCTTGCCATCGTCCGTTGCCAACTCCGTTGCAGAGCACGTAGTGGCAGGTGTGGGCTTGATATTGCAACACAAGTCAGCCATCAGGTGAGCAGGCATAGTGCCAGGACCGATCGTTGCTGACGACCGACTTAGTACGCAGACCGAGTGGAACGTCGTCTTTGCAACGCTCCGTTCGACGATATCAAACCCCAAGGCTGCTCGGTCCACGTTCGACCTCGTTGCGAGTTTTGCCTCGGAGGGACAGGGTCAGAAAATCACCTCGGATAACTTTGCGGGCCTCTTGTCCACGCTGGATGACTTTGCGACTGCTGCGGGGTCATCGATACGGTTGACACCCGCGAGACCTCGTCGCGCACCGCAGCAGCCTACTGCAGAGTGGGTCAATTCTGTTCAAAAGGCTTACGCGCATGTTCAACACCTATTTTTTCTTATCAGTTCACTACCCATCGACCGTGGCCGCAAGTCCATCGACCTCATCTTTGATCTGAAGAGGGTTATCACGCCATTTGCCGAGTCTGCCAAGCTAGAACACGGACAAGGTGATACATCATTCGACTTGCAACATCCGTGCAGACCTTGATGGCTGATGTTCTCGAAACAGTGTGGCGGCATTATTGTCTTCCGCTGATTTCATCTCTAGGGAGACAGTCGACGAACCCATCCAGACTCGTCCGAAACACGGCCATCAATCAGCTGCAGCGACTATTGCTCGGCCCGCAACTCGTCTACGACGAGACGGACCACGGCCACGTCGAAGAGATTTTCAACGGCGTGATCTTCCCGATCTTGGACGAGCTGTTGAAGCCACAGGTGTACTTGCTGGATCCACAGGGCATGTCCGAGACACGATTGCGCGCGTCTGCGTTACTGTGTAAAACATTTATGCATTTCGAGGTAGCGCAGAGCCGCCAGAACGCGGACAGTAGGGTTTTGTGGATCCAGATCTTGGATCTGCTCGACCGCCTGATCAGCGCAGAGAAGAGCGAGCAGTTGGTACGTTGCTCGTTTTTCGATGGCCACCTTGCTTCCGCCACTGACTGAGGCCACGTACATTTCCAGTACGAAGCTGTTTCTGAATCGCTCAAGAACGTTGTCTTGGTGATGAATGCGGCTGGTATCCTTGTTCCACCGCCTGGAGACGAGGATGACCGTGGTGAACAGCAACGGACGATGTGGAGCGCAACGGAAGCAAGACTTGAGCGGTTTTTGCCAGGATTCTTGGCTGAGGTGATCCCGCAAGTCACACCATCGACGGACTCAAAACAAGCGTCTGGGTGAACGATATCTTACACACTCTTTGTACGGTACATAGACAACAGCATAGCACGCTCAAGTCAGCATGAAGAAAACGATAACGATTTGCATAGAGTACTAAAGAGAACCTTTTCAGAAGAACTTCATCTTGGTTGGGCTATGTAGTTGGTTAGCAACATGGCCGAATCCACCGAACTTGAAAGTGCTCACCGGACACGCGCATAGAGCGCGGCGAGAATGAGAAGGGGTGCGATCGAGTAGGCGAGCAGTCGGACGAAAGCCTCGCTGTGACCGACTACCCAGTCAGACCATCCCCCTCCGAGATGCGCTGTAAGCAAGAGCACCGGGAACAGGATATACCCTGACAACCTAAGAGAAAGCAGGCGCACGTGAGTTGGGGGTCTCAAACGGAACGACGAGTCGATCCGCTACCTGTGATACTTCCACATCGCCTTGGCCTTCATCCCGCCACCCCACGCCGCGCCACCAAACCAGACGGTCGAGGCGCCCACCAAGGTTTGCACCACGATCCACGCGACAGTGATGATTCCAAACGTCTGAACGGGGAGCCGAAATGAGGTGCGCAGCAGAGACGCGAAAAAGGGTAAAACGCTTACGCCGTGCCAAGTCGTGAAATGCGGTGCATTGTGGCTGAGCTTGTTAAGGAAGACGGCGAGGGTGCCCAGGAGGATGAGGGGGACGCCGATGCCGATTGTGGCGATCTGGTGTCTCTGGAGACCTGCAGCCTTGGTCTGGGGCTGGGAGGTGGGCTGGAGAGTCAGGATGCCTGTGCGGATGAACGATAAAGACTGCGTGCACAAACGGCAACATGAATATTGAGCGCTCTTACCGTACGTGAAGGAGCCGATGGACAAGGTTTGCAGCAAGGGGTGAAACTTGAACCAGCCCAGGGAGGCAGGGTCGTTGCTCAAGACGGTGATCCAAGTAGACAGGATAAAGACCTGTTGGCACGTCAGGTAGGGCGAAAGGACCACTTGGCGAGCGTGCTCACCAAAAACGACACCTGAGGGGGGGATCAGAACGGAGACAAATGAAAAAACGAAGGTCTGAACGAACCCATACGATAACCTTTGCGGAGCCGTCGCCTTGGCGGCCTTCTGGTTTCGTGGCGTCAGAACCCATGGGGGATGGAAGTCGTTCTGGCGGAAGAAGACTCTGTTGCTCTGCAATTGAGGGGGATACGTATTCAGGCTCGTTTGCCATCGCTTAGCGCTTAACAAGGTGATTCAAAGGGGTGCGCTGGTAGTACGGCGTTCTCTCCCTCTCTCTCATATAAGATCATATCGATATCCGCTCTATAGTAAGGTTGATGACCAGATAAAATTAGATGATTAAACAACACTATTAGTCAGCATGTACAGCATGAGCAGCCCGATCCCAAACAAACGAAAACACAAGAAACGTCCGTACTACTCCAACACTGGCCACGATCCTTCCTCCTTCCACTTTTCAACCACCTCTCTCAACGTCCCGTGGTCGAAAACAGGGCGTTTCAGTTTATATCCAACGACTCTCTTGATCTTCCCATTGTTGTACGCGAGCTTGTGCTTTGATAATACATACTTGTCCATGTATGCAGTCAGTGGCGTGTGCGTGATCGGCGGGTTCGATCGCTGGAGCATCTCCGTCCACGTCCCTACGTGGTCCTCGTTGATTTCCTCGACCAAGTCCTCCAGCTTGAACTGCTGGCCTGTTAGCGTGTGTACTCGCACCCTCAGGCAACCCGTACCTTTGCAATCGTCGTCTCGAAACTCGAATAGAACTCAAAAGTCGTCCCGAAAAACTCGGTAATCATCGAACCCCCTTTCGCTAGCGTCATCTCGGAGTCGTCCACCAAATTAAACAGGGGTGCGATTGGTTCCTCGTCCGGTGAAATCATTCCATCGACCTCCTTGGCCTTGCTCTTCTCATTGTGAAAGGGTATCTTCTCGCCGGCCAAGGTGTTGGCCTGCTCACGACCCTGCTCGTTCATCCATCCTGCGCATGCCCATAATGCTCCCGCCACATCTTCGACATGTACAGAGTGCACGGGCTCTTTTCCCGGTCCCCATCTGCGAATGCTCGTGAGTGGTAAGCAACACCGTATGTCGGTTCGAGCCCTACATCGTCTTCATGGCTTTCTTCATATACCCATATATTGATGCAACAGTGATAACTAGAGGATCTGCAAATCGCCATCAGATTTACATGACCAAAAATATAACATGCATCTCACAGAGGCCATACTCCACATACGGACCGTATACAAACCCACAACGCAAAATAACAAGGTTTAGTCTAGTTCAATGTCAGCTTGCTTTCTCAGATGAATTTCGGACGCAGATACCCTTGAATAGACGCAAGCATGCGGAGTGTTTCATGCCACCAAACATCAAGGGGTCGTACAGGTTTGACATCTTCTTTCTCGTCATGTGCACCCTTGTCAGCGGATTCATACACCGGTTGCTGAAGGCGCACATATGCTTTCACGTTGCGTTTGGCAGCCTCCAACCCGATGATGTGGGAAACCGTGAGCGTCATCTTGATAGCGATCTAAGGCGTGGCCTGATGAACGATGGGGGGGCAGACGATAGAAAGGGGAAACGTACGACGTCTCCACGGTCAGGATTAACCTCCCCGGTGAGATCGAATACATAAGAGTAAGGGGCCTCGCCCGGCGGGGGATCAAAGGCAGAGGCAACGGCGGCTTGTACGCGCTCAGATAGATTTCACGCCGTACGAGTAGCCACTTACTGGGGACGGTGAGGTTGACTTGGCGGTATTCGACGTCTGACTGAGAGAGAACCTTTGGGAACTCTGCCCCAAGATAGCTGTGGGGACATGAGTCCGGTGTGTCGGGAAAAGATAGCGATGCTTACGTTGTGGGCGGGGCTACGGAAAATTTGTCTACGATGCGTAGGCGCTGTTAAGAATTTGAGCAGCGAGAACGGACCGATAGGAGAAAGGTGACGAACCGAGACCAAACGCTGTCCGTCCGGAGGGACGAGGAGGGCGGCGAGTGCGCGCGAATAGGTGTTTATGCCACCTGTAGAGATCGGAGAAGGATCGGGGGAGGAAGTGGGAGGGAGGACGTACCGAAAATGATAGCAGATGGCAGAGCCATGGTGGAAGTAGACGAAGGAAGTATTTCGTGCACGGGACGAGTTGATCGGTCGTGACGGCCGTCCTTTATACGGCCATCGTCGCGGAGGCAACACAATCTCGGAGAACTAGATTTCCATATTACATAAGAAAAACACCCACCTGATCCTTTTAATATGTCCGTATTGTCGACGCTAAACTATACTCGCATCTATGTATCTCAGGGTAGTCGGCGCCACCCCGAGAGACCGAGTTCATCCAATTGCAATTCTCAAGGCACCCTAATCAACACAAATGTGTCACTCCATACGTGTTCCGTCGGGGACGCCTTGCGCCCCTGTTCCACAGCCCAGACGGCTCCGAGGACTTCCTCTCAAACATCCCTCAGGTGCACATACACGGAGGAGAAGTCTTTTTTAGCCAGGTCTGGTCGGTGCTGAATCACCTCTTCATAAAGGTTCCTAGCCGCCTCGCCCAGAGGCAGAGCGCTGCCGTTGGCCGTGGCGATGTTCCTTGCGAGATCCATGTCCTGCCATAACAGGTCACTAGTTAGAACGTCAATCACGGTAAATTAACCCACCTTCAGCATAAGAGCCGTGGCGAAGCCGCCTTCATAGTCCTTCTCGCAAGGGGGCGACTTCTCTGGGAGCGAGGACGGCACCGGGTTGTTGACAGAAGAAGCCCAACAGCCGCCTGTCGAACTATTTATCACACCAGCCAGTACTGCAGGATCCAACCCCAGTTTCTGTCCAAGGAGCATAGCTTCCCCGACGACGATCTGCTGCACACCTAGCACAAGGTTATTACAGATCTTTGCGCCCAGCCCCGCGCCAGAGGAACCACAATGAATAATACGCCCTCCCATCAGCTCCAGAACCGGTCGTGCTTGACGGAAAGACTTCTCTAAACCGCCGACGAGGAACGACAGAGTGCCGGCTTGCGCCCCGGTAACGCCTATCTTTCCATTCAATGGCGGAGCGGCGATGACTCGGCAACACGAACCTCCGGATACGGGTGCATCAATCATTTGCGCCCCTGTTAGAATAACTTCGCCGGCTACTCTGCGTGCGACGTCCACGTCCAACGTCGTGGAGTCAATGAACAAAGAATTCTTCGACTCGGTGCCTTCCAATGCTTTCAGCGCAGATATAATCCCACCCTGATCACAATAAACACTCTGCACCTGGGGCGAAGAGGGAAGCATCGTGATTACTGTTTGGGAAGAGCGCACGGCTCTGCCGAGCATGAGCTGGTGTCCATGCTGAGCACAATATCGATACCTACTCCTCGGGTGTCTGGACGACATCGACGTTCGCATCAGGGAACTGTGACAGGAGTTTCTGACGGAAAGACACAGCGCTCTCTGATACTGCGTCGCAGACCACAAAGCGTGAGTCGGTGGACCGTGCGAGCTGCTTAGAGAAGAGGTTGTAGGCCATCTCTGAGCCCATGCGACCGAGGCCGATAAACGCTGTGCTCGTTGCACGGACCGCAGGGGAGTTGAACACACGGAGAGTCGGCCTCATCGTTGGGAAAGGAAGGACGCTTGAGATCCGCGATCGTGGTCATGACCCGTGTACTAGACATACATATTGATTACATCAGCAGCGTGTTCATCCCCGGCCAATTTCAGACGTGGCTCGACCAACATGCTTGCAGCTGCGACGTCCTTTTTCTCTCGAACTGCGATATCTCAATCATACAACACAAACCCACCAAATGCTAGCCGCTCGTCCACACCAACCCCTTCGGGATCTTCTGCTACACGTCTTCAATCCGTCCCAATCAGAGTCGGCCTATGGAGGGTCCAAGGGGCAACGCACAAGGTCACCAGCAAGCGTGTGTCCGTCTGGTCCTTCGACAAGCGGGCTGAGTTAGAGGGCCTCGGTCCCATGTCCAAGGAACACGTCCTGGAAGTTTTGAAGAACGAGGTCACAGCTGCATCACACGCATCGGCGCGATTGGAACTAATCACACCGTTAGACCGCTGCTTTGAGCAAATTGCGTCACCCATCCATCCTTGGTATGTCTTTCCAGCATCCTAAATCTCACTCAATAAACGTCACGAAGAGATGGTCGAGCCTCTCGAAGAGACTCGCAATGAACTCATCTTTGCGACGGAACCCGTTCTGTCATGTTTGGACATGTCAATTTCACGAGGGCCTCATTACATCACTCTCGTCGAGCTTGATGAGATCGAAGTACGTGATGGCGCTCGTGCAGTCTTCCATCTTTGTTTATGCACTCCCGCCCAGATCCAAAAGGGCATCCTTCAGCTGTGCAAAGGACTTTCATTTTTACACTCATCGGCAAAATTAATACATTCGAATTTGAAGCCGGAATGTATCGTTATTAACGAAGTCGTATGTGATGTCTTCCAATGATCATTCTGACAGACCGACCACTGTTCGCTACAGGGTGACTGGAAAATATCCGGACTGGGTTTGACTATCCCTCTGACGACCGCCGACGGGTCGCCAACCAGGTGGGAGTTTCCTAGATTTGATGGTCGCGTACCATCCTACGTCCAGCGCTCATTCGATTACATTGGTATTTTCGTCTCTTTTGTTCTCTGACTGCGGCCTGAACTTGTGCAACAGCTCCGGAATATGCTTTGGATGAGATGCTCATCACGGCATCTGATATGTACTCTCTGGGTGCTGTGATATACGCTGTTCATTGCAAATGTAATCCACCTTTCCAGAATCACGGAAGTCTTGGCGGTTTGCGCGATAATGCGGGTCGACCAGTTCCGGATATAGGGAACTTGGACCCGGACCTGCAAGGTATCTCCCCCGTTTCCCCGTTTGACATAGCTCATTAGTGTACCAGATCTCTTACGATCACTCATTACGCGAGGGTCCCAAAGCAGGCCAACACCATCCACTCTTCCATCTCACCCCTTCTTCTCCTCGCTACCCATTTCTACGCTGAACTTCTTGGATCGATCAAACTTTACGACAAAGACTCGAGAAGAGAAGATATCATTCATGAAAGGCCTGACCAATGTTCTGGGTAAATTCTCAGAAGGCTTGAGAACACGGAAGATATTACCGTCCCTCCTTGAAGAGGTTCTACATACTCGGTTGTCATTCCGCCGATATGTGCTGACACAACGTGGAATTACAGATGAAAGACACGCATCTTCTTCCGTACATTCTGCCCAACGTCTTTGCGATCTCGAACATTCTATCAGCTACTGAATTCGCCCAACTTGTCCTGCCCAGTCTCAAGCCCTTGTTCATTATCAAAGACCCACCGCAAAACATGCTTACACTGCTAGATAATCTCGATATGCTGCAGAGCAAAACTGAAAAAGGAGTCTTCCGAGAACGTGCGTGCTAGATTCTGAATCTTTCCTCACTGACATCTGGTGAAGAGGTATTGCCCCTTTTGTATAATGCTCTGGAGTCGGAGCACTCTTCAGTGAGTATATCAGTACAGTTCACGATACATGTCTGATCTCTTGCACAGGTTCAAGAACGGGCTTTGGAAGTGGTTCCAAACCTATGTGAGACCATTGACTATGCAGAAGTATCCGGCGTGCTATTTCCTCGTGTTGCGGTATGTCTCGCTTTAGGACCATCATCGTGGAATATGCTCAAGCCTTCATAGTTGGTTTTTACCAAGACAAAGTTACTCTCAGTGAAGGTCGCCACATTGGTCACCTTCGTGAGTATGGTAAAGACTCTTGATCAGGTTAGTACATTCTTCCTGTAGCATGGACTCTGTATTGAAAGCATTCTAGACGAATTTGACACAGAAGCTGTGTCCTCTCTTATCAAAGATCCGCACCAAGGAGCCGGCTGTGATGGTACGTCCCCACCGCTGCCCAACGTGATAGGATGCATCGCCCTCTACCAGATGGCTACCCTCTCTGTACAAGAAGCTATGGGATCCAAGATCGATAGAGAAGCAGTGGCAACCCTCGTTCTCCCACAGCTCTGGTCTATGTCAATAGGGCCATGTGAGCCGGTGTGCAAGTCGAGAGAGCCTAGCTGATGCTAACGTTTACTCACAGTATTGAACGTCCACCAATTTCAGCGGTTTATGACGGTCATCCGCAAACTCGGAGAGAGGGTTGAGAAAGAACACAACCAGTTCTTACGAGACTCGCAGCGCATAGAAGACCGATCTACACCCGCAAATGGCGTGGCATTTCCAAACTTTGACTCGGGTGTCGATTTCGAGACATTAGTAGGGCGAAGTAATTCAAGTATCAAACCTGATACGGTCATCGATAACTCAAAAGGCTGGGAAGACGATGTCTGGGGCAGCATATTCAATGATACCCCAGAGGTTAGCAGATACACAGAGGTTGGAACCCAGTTCTGATGATTCTGCAGACATCTAGCCCATCGATTGCTTCGCCTGTGGCGCCCATCAATCCACCCTCGGTTCCACTCGCACCCCAGACCCAGTCGTTACCCTCATCGCCGCGATTTGGGACTGATACGTCAGTTTCACGACCCTCACGACTCGGCGCCAGACCATTACCCTTGTCGTCGTTCGATAGGTCGTCCTTCTCAACACATCCACAGCCGACTCAAATACACCGTGTCTCGAGCCCACCATCGCAACCAACTCCCTCATCCTTTTCTGCGGCCCAAAAGCCCAACTATAACATATCGTTCTCTGATCTCTCGACACCCTCATCCAACACTTTTACACTTCCTATTAGCTATAATGTACCGAGCTATACCCCTTCTGCGACGATCACGCCTTCACATCCCAGTCTGTCGTCGCCTCCGATACATTCCTCTCCTCTGACTATGTCATCCATGCTGACGCCCATGCAGCCCACTCGCGTTGTAGCGCCTAGCAAACCAGTGTCAAAAGACGACTGGGGCGACTTTGATCCACTCAAGTGATCTAGATACATTTTATGTTCTTAGTACTTGGCTGGTCCTTTGTATATTTGTCCGTGTTTGAATCTCAAGTCAACCGTATAACATACTCTTGACTGCGGTATGCGGGTATGAATCTTTGGTACTGATACTTGGCCTGCCCCGTCCCACGCTCGACTTGACGACCCTCACCGATATGTCAGGAGGTCTCTTCTTCACCATAGCCGTGCACTTCCCTCGCGTTCTTCTACCCATATTACTTCTCGTCAGCCCTGTCTTCTCAATATGGCCCTTTTCTCCGAAGCGGTTCACGAAGAATGCTCTCATGGAAGCTGGTTCCATGGGTTTGGATGAGGGTGACCGCATGGTCGCATTTGGGGATTTCAACGGAGATCAATTGTGAGCAAACGACTGCCCGCCTGTCTCACCCCGCTGGCCTTGACAGGAACGAAGCCTAGACGTGCTAGCACTCGATCCGGCTCAGCAACTTTTGTCCGTATACATCTGGAACCACAGTACGCCGGTTGTTTCGTCGACACCTGTCCTCATTCCTCACTCTGCTCAGATGAATTCGTTTTCGAGAAACGCTCTCAAATGCGACACACGACCCCCATCTACAACGTCATCACGGGAGATTTCACGCTCGATGGGAAACTCGACATCCTAGTCATGAGCGCAAACTCTGCAACCACTCTCAACATGGTACTCTACAAGGGTAATCATGATGGTACTTTTGGTATGTATGCCCCCGTTCACGCTCTCGGATTGTGCCTGAGCCTCGCTTGATAGAGTCGACCCCGATATCGTCACCTTCGTCTGCGCTCTCGCAGCCTATACCTATCGATCTGAATGGTGACATGAAGATCGATTTGCTTGGCATGACCCCTCCCAGCCTGGGTTCTGCGGGCTTGAAGGCATGGAGAAATACGTGGAACGAGTCAGAAAGCGAGCCAACGCTGTTCGAACTGTATGTCCTTTTTTTCGCCGTGGAATGTCTTGCTGACTCGTTTTCAGCGACAACCCTCCCTTGCATGGTTCTCAATGCAAGCTGGCCTCACCACACAGCAATGCGATCATTGACTTGAACGGGGATTGTCTCGCTGGTCAGTCTCTGATCCGTGGAAATAGGGCCGTGCTTTGATGTCTCGCTTTTACAGACATCTTTCTCGTCTGCGACGAGGGGTCGGGCAAAAAGTCCTTTCAAATATGGGTGAATAACAAGGACGCCGGGTTTTCTCTTGCGCAACACCAACCGCTTCCGTCTGGGGTGCAGGCAATTTCGTTTGCTGATATCAGTGAGTCAAGTGGCCTAGATGCAGATTATGTACCAATGTATGCGTTGCAGATCGTGACGGAACCATCGATATGGTATTCCCGACCTGCTCATCGGTATCTTCGACGACTGGGGTTGGTTCTGGCTGCTTGATCAACATTGCCTATAACAAGCAAATACCTGTTTGCACCTCCGGCGGGTCCCAGAATACGGACAAGCAAGGAAATCGATCATGTCGACCGCCCGAAAACCTTTGCCTCGCTGATGCAAACTTTAGTTTCGACCTCAGTACGGATGGGAACAATCAAGTAAATGGGGGATTCTCTTTTGTTATGACTTGACCTCATAATCAACTTTTTTTAAGGATTTCGTCCAGATCCCCTTTACATCACTAGTCCACTCCCATTCGAGTTCTCTCCTAGTACTCGATACTACTTTCTCGCCAGCTCTCCCTCTTCCCGTTCGCCTTGGGGATACAAACTTGGACGGGTTTCCTGACTTGTTGGTAATCGCAGCGACAGCAGACAGGCACGCGCCGAAGCTTTTGATTTCGGAACCCTGTACAAAGAGCCTTCCAGGGTGTGATGCAAATGGACGGGGACGGCGTGGATTCAGACTCCTCCAAACGGGCGCGGAGAGTCTAGAAGCCGTGTACGATGCACGGGGTGTAACGTTTATGGATATGGACGAAGACGTGCGTTGGTTTTGTATCTCGAATCTGCAAAGGACCGGCATTAAACATAAACAGGGAACTCTGGATATCGTGGTTCAGAGAACGGGTGCGCAGGGTCATGGCACTGCCACGTTTATCCAGAACAATTTCTATTACGATGCGTTTTTCTTGAAAGCGATTGGTGGGTGTGCCTCCTTTTAATGTGTTTGTGTATACGCTGATGGGTCGGAATAGTCCTGAATGGCGCATGTAATAATGGTTTGTGTACTATGCCGAACGGCTCGACTTATCTGGTGAGCTTTGTTTACCCGTTATCGAGGTTGGCTCTCAACGTCAGACAGCCATTCGGAGTGAGCTATTCTGGAGCATCGTACAAGTATACTGTCCTTGACACTTCTGGCCAACGGTCAGCTGCTCAAGGTAAGCGGGTTGGATTGGCTAATCGACATGTTCATTGACGTCTCGCGGAACAGTCGGCCAGCTCCCACAGACTTCTTACCACTCCTTGCTCACCCCATATTCGTTTTTTGGCCTTGGACGGACAAACAACTATATAGAGAATCTCTTTGTGGGATCCACGAAGCACATCCAAGACCACTTTATCAACATGGAGGGCGTCATCCCAAACTCTCGTCTCGTCATTCACCCGCCATCCGGTTTGAGCGAGGGATCGTGGAAACGGGAGCTATTTTTGCGGCCTGGGCAGTGGATTCCTTGGGTGACGCTGACGGTTGTGGTGGCCACCGTGATATTGGCAGTCATTGTGTTTATACTGCATCTCAACGAGAAGGTAAGCTCATCCTTGGGTCGTCACCGGCGAATGTCGCTGACATCATGAAACTAGCGTGAAGACGAGTTAGAGAGGAGGAGAGCATCACACCACATCAACTTTGATGCATTATAGGATGGAATGCGGATCTGTTATCTTACATACGGATGTATATAATATCTTATGCTGGACCCATCTTACGACGAAAACCATAAACCAGTCTCTTCCAGGATTAACTAAAAACTGGTCCGAAACTTCCATCGAGCGTCCTTCCCCTCGCCACCGAGCTTCTCGACCTTGCCTTCGGTTACCAGTTTATGCAAGTGTTGGTTAACACTTCCGGCAGCAGGCTCCCATAGATCACGGGGGTACGCTGCGTAAATCTTGGATACGATTTCCCAAGTAGAGCAGGTCCCTGGCTGTTGCAGTACTTGCACGATCTGACCTTCCCTCTCTATCCGATGCTGGATGTAATCCTTTATGACTTTCTGACCGTCATGAACGACAGGGCCGTGAGCGGGATAGATGAGGGTGCTTTCGTCGATGTGCGAAGACAGAGAGCGAAGTGTTGACAAATACGTTCCGAGAGCCTCGAACACCGCCGTTCCTTGCCCGAGGATACTGTCCGCTGAGTAAAGCACTTGTTCGGATGGAAACAAGAGTGCGATGGAATCCTCCGTATGTCCGGGAGCGTGTATGACGCGGAAGTTGGCATCCGAGTCGGGGGAAGCGTCAGAGCGGGAGATGGGGAACGATTGGCCGTCGTGCAAGTCATGGAAGAGCGCTCCGCCGGGACTGGGCGTGTACATGCCAGGTTCGATGGGCTGGATCGCACGCTGTAACCTATCATCTGGAAGTTTCGTGTGCGGAAACTTGTGTATGCGCGGAGGCTGGAAGGGAAGGGGTGCGTTCCGCGAGTCCCAGAGGTTCTTGAGGAGGGTGAGCACGGAGGGGAGGCCACCGACGTGGTCGGGATGCCAGTGTGAGATGATGATGTCTGAGATGTGCTGTCGTGGGGACGTCTTGTTCGGACTCATGATGCCGTGTTCGAGAGCGCACTCGAGGAGGGGGATGTAGGCTGGTCTCCCTTCGCCGGTGTCGATGAGCGTATAGGGGGCGGTCTCGCCAACGAGATAGGTGTTTGTACCTAAGAATGTAAATGTCTGATAACGTCGGAAGGGAAGGAAAGCGTTGGCTTACCCTGCAACGTGAATTTCCCTGGGTTCTTATTGCTCGAGTGTGTCAAACGGGGTGATTATGGTTCATAGGGGCGTTGAAGATACCTACCTGACCGAGGATGCGTACGACGCAGTCGCTGAGCTGTTCGGGACAGTTGGTTTATGATCGGAGAGGTAATAGAGAATATACTTACCCGTACGACAGATGCGAGTGCGTGTAACTTTTCCATCTCGACTTTCGTGAGGAGTAGTAGTGCAAAGTAAAGTAAGTAACTTGGCCTTTGTCACCCAAATATATGTTTTCCCACGACTACGATCACCACACCTCCCTCCAGTCCACCAGGATGGCCACGAAGAAAAGGTTAGTACGCGTCTTGTCGTTCTGTCTCATTCATTCTGAAATGTGTCACAGGTCTCGTTCACTCTCTCAAGACAGGTCGGACGGGCCACCTCCGCCCACTCGGAGGAGATCACGTTCGCCCCAACCCCGAGTTCATTTAGACCTCCCCAAGGTGAAGGACGTGGACCCGGTTCGACGAGCCTTGCGCGAAAAAGAACTCGCAGCCCGAGTGGCTGCGGCAGAACTCGAAAAGGCTGCGAAACCAAAGGAACAGGGAAGCGCGCAGAATTTGGCGGAGAGGCAGGCCGAGTTCGCCAAGCTTGTCGGCTCCCGCTCTGGGGGGGTATACGTCCCTCCTGCACGCCTTCGCGCTCTCCAAGCTGCCGCTGCGTCGGACAAGTCGAGTGCCGAGTACCAGCGCATCTCTTGGGATGCGCTTCGCAAGTCCATCACCGGTATCGTCAACCGCGTCAACATCGCCAACATCAAGCAGGTTGTACCAGAGTTGTTCTCTGAAAACCTCGTTCGTGGCCGCGGACTGTTTTCGCGCAGCGTCATGAAAGCACAAGCAGCTAGTTTGCCCTTTACACCGGTCTTTGCTGCGCTCGTCTCCATTATCAACACAAAACTCCCTCAGGTGGGAGAACTCCTTCTCACTCGACTCATTAGTCAGTTCAGGAGGGCTTTCAAACGAAATGATAAAGTATGTCGTGCGTTACCTCATCTTCCCAAGTTCCATCATTGAGGTTACCGTTAGATTGTCTGCAATTCAACTACCACATTCATTGCACACCTTGTCAACCAAGCTGTCGCACACGAGATCATTGCACTTCAGATCCTTGTCCTGCTGCTTGAACGTCCAACCGACGACTCCATCGAGATTGCCGTCGGATTTACTCGTGAAGTCGGCGCATTCCTCGCCGAAAACTCTCCCAAAGCAAACTCGACCGTCTTTGAACGCTTCCGCGCCGTTCTCAATGAAGGATCCATCAGTCATCGTGTGCAATACATGATCGAGGTTCTAATGCAAGTGCGCAAAGACAAGTACAAAGACAACCCCATCTTGCCCGAAGGCTTGGACCTTGTGGAAGAAGATGAGCAGATCACTCACCAGATCCAATTGGAGGACGATCTACAAGTCCAAGAGGGATTGAGTAAGCTGACAAATTCATCAACCACCGCTCAGACTAACTCGTGGATGCAGATATCTTCAAGTTTGATCCCAACCATCTGGAGAACGAGGAAAAATACAAGGCGATAAAAGCAGAGATTCTCGGGGAAGGTTCGGATGAGGAGTCTGAATCCGAGGCGAGCGAGGAAGAAGATGAGGAAGAAGGTGGGTACCCTCTATGTCAAACAGTGCTCCGTTGTTCACGAGACCGGGTAGGCGTTGAAGAGAAGGAAGACATTGAGGATCGTACAGGAACTAACCTGGTCAATCTGCGGCGGACAATATACCTTACCATCATGAATGCCCTTAACTATGAAGAAGCCGTGCACAAACTGCTCAAGGTGCAACTCGGGGAAGGCGAAGAGGTACGTCTGTGTCTGTTTGATCACTGCGTCCGGTGAACCACGTGATTGATGCGCATCCTCTAGATTGAGCTCATCAACATGATCATCGAGTGTTGTTCTCAAGAACGGTCCTACTCCAATTTTTATGGTCTTATTGGCGAACGTTTCAGTAAACTCAACCGTGTTTGGATGGAATGCCTAGAACACGCATTCGGCAGTTACTACCACACGATCCACAGATATGAAACGAACCGGCTGCGAAACATTTCTCGTTTCTTTGGGCATATGCTTGCCACCGATGCCATTTCCTGGACTGTTCTTTCGAATATCAAAATGAACGAGGACGAAACGACCTCTAGTGCCCGTATTTTTATCAAGATCATGATGCAAGAGATGATGGAGAGCATGGGCCTGAAGAATCTTGCAGAGCGATTCAAAGATGAGGAAGTTAAAGCTGCATCCAGGGATATGTTCCCTACGAACAATCCAAAGGACACACGATTTTCGATCAACTATTTCACCGCTGTCGGTTTAGGTGTGCTGACGGAAGACATGAGAGAGTATCTCAAGGTGGGTCTTGGGTTGCTGTGTCGCTCGATCTTTCGCTGACGAACTGGATCAGAATGCGCCTCGTCTGATCATGGAGCAACGTCGTGCGATGCTCGAACAAGAGTCCTCGTCATCAGATTCCGATTCGGATGGTGATTCGGACACAGATTCATCAGAGTCGGATTCCGATTCGGAGCCGTCTGACTCAGAGCCCTCTGTCGATTCAAGGCGACGCGATCGCAAATCTCCCACTCCCCCGCGCCGCGAGAGGGACCGGAGCCCTGACCACAGCCGTGACCGTCGCAGAGAGTACTCACGACGCGAGAGAGATGATAGTCGTGAGAGATACGAGCAGGACAGCCGACTCAGGCCCGGGGGCGGTCGTAGAAATCGGTCCGTCACACCAGATAGGAGACGAAGGGACTCGGAGGAGAGAGATTATGGTCGTCGCCAGAGATAAAGGGCTTGTAATATCCCCACTACCATTCGCTAATTTTTCCAAAGCAGGGTTTGGAATTTTGTCTGTGCTATCATACTGTAGCGTTGATCTGTTAGTGAGTTGCGTCGTCGGCTTTTGTTGAAATTCACCCCGGATCAGAATCTTCACTCGATCATTACTGACACTGAGTGGTACATTCGGGGAGGTGTTGAGAGTGAGTCGGACCATCCAGGTGAAGAACCCAATACTTTCAGGCTGTGTGGGGCACACCGTGGCATAGCGAGGTACGAGCTCAAGGTCTTCAGACAAGCGACGCGAGCGGGAGGCACATAATACTCCCCTGTGGTCCAGCTGGCTGGACTGGCAGGAGCGCCCGATCTCGAATGTGTCTGCGAGGTGTTCCCGCCCAACCCTCGCAGCTCACGCCTGCAGCTCGGGCTCCCGTCATCCACTGCCTTCACTGCCTTCAGCGCACGCCCAAACTTTGACTTACATAAATAACCATAATCCATAGAACAAGGTATCACGCTAAACTAACCGTACCAACGATCATCATCCGCCAGAATCTCTGAATAGTTGAATGTTCATACGAAATATCCTCCATGCCAATTGATTGCCTAGCACTGGTCCCGCGTTTGGTAGCTCGGAGGCGACTCTAAGCTTCAAACGCATTCGGAGAAACGGGTAACCTGTCCAGTGCTCGCTTCGCCCATAGAAAACCTCGACAATCCGAATGCCTCGATGACGCGCGCGATTGCATCGGCAGGCACACTGTCCGCCAGCAGCCCACGAACGGTCTCGACCTGTGCCGGAGTGAGATTGCATCGCGATGTAATCGCGGAATCCAAAAAGGCCGACGGCCCGTCGTCGGCGTCCGCGACGTTAGGCATGCTCGAGCGAACGGATGGGCTCTCTGAGCTGTGGGACGGTTGTCGGCAAACCGGTTGCGAGACGGAGGTGGTCACTCCAGGCTTCATGGACTGTCGTCTCTGGGTCGGTGCAGAAGAAAACACTCCGTGCGCGTCGCGCAGGATGGCAGAACGTATGAGCGGAGGAACGGCCGAATGGTCATGCGACTGCCAATCAGTGGGCAGACCTTTACACAGCCACATTTGGTTGAAAGTATTTGAGTCATAACACAACCACATTTATATCTATACCTCTGAAAAATTTCTGAGAAGCTTATACATATATAGACAATAGCCTATAAAAAATTCAGCCTATATTAATACTAAAATTATTGAGTTGTGTTTCCCCTATTTTTCTGTACA
>JBBPLL010000125.1:0-60883 GCA_038089755.1 Leccinellum rugosiceps | reverse complement strand
GCTACATCGAGACCATGAAGATCGTAGGGCAGAAGACGAACATGAAGATGTGCGTGGTTTTCTGAGGCCTCCCTCCCCTCGTGGTTCCGTTTCCACGTTCTCGTTGACGCACAGGGACCCGTCCGTGAAACGTCACATCTGCAAACGCTGCAGTGCTCCACTGATCCCAGGCGTCTCTGCGACCGTCCGCATCAAAGGTCTGTGACCGAGCCACAGAAATCACAGCTTTCGCTGCGTACCGCTCTCGCTGATCTGATGCACATTGTTTTTGCACAGACTCGCCCTCGCACGGTCACCTCATCGTATATCAGTGTCATTCCTGTCGAGAAGAGCGCCGCATCCCCGCACCCCGCGTCCTGCACGTCGACTCGGATCCGCAGATGAACGAGGACACGGACACGGGGCAAGGCCAGCAACCCACAGACGTCCCGATGGCGTCGGACGTGCCTGGCCCTGGCACTGGAAGCGCAGTTCGCTCCGAGTCTCAGTACAGGCAAAAGAAGAAAAGGGGACCCCATCCTCGCCTGCCGCCCCACTTCGCCCGCGATGTCGGTCATGTTGTCTTCCGCGGGAACGAGCGGCTGGACAAGACGTCCAACGATCTATGAGTCCATCGTATACAAGTTTGGGATGTAGGTGACATCAGACTCATTTGTGCCGTGGAGGGGACCAAGCCACCCATGATTAACATTGTTGATCATGGAGAGCGTCTCTAGGCAAATACGAAGACAGAATAATATGTATGTGAACCAAGAAGACGCGAAGGCAAAACTCGCTGAGGTAGAGGAAATGTACTGAGCAGAGAACGTGAACTCCAAAACTCTACAACAGATACGCTGATAAGGATACAGTGAATGTTAGTAAAAGAACGCATGGTATCGTTGATAGTACGGTATCAGTCCCAGATGCAGGGTGTATAGTTGGGCTGAAATCCGAATGTCAGTATGGTGATCGTCCTGATCGAAACCGACGCACGATAACCCCGCAGAGTCCGAATACGAGGGACATATATCGTCGGAATTATCCTATATTACCAGTGGTCGTATTTAGCCTGGGTGCGGTAGAACAGGAAGTACACAAGTACCGTCGGGTCATTTGGACAACAGGACGTGTAACCTAAATTTGCAACGCTTCCGAGAGCGGATTGGTTGGTATATCCCTCCCATTCTTGGCACGAGACGCTCTGGTAACTGATATCCCAGATGCCAAAGTCCTATTTTCGTTTATTCCCATACGTATATTCTAGATGTTGTGTTTAAACTTACAGTAAAGCCTGCGAGAACACGCTCAGCGACCGATGACGGACACTAGAAGTTGAGCTGGACATACCATACAGGGCAGCGTTGGAAGGGAAGAAGTCGTTCGGGATGGACGTCGACGGCCAGGCAAGGTCAAAATTGAGATATGCGCCGCCGCTAATCATCATTACTGTTACTCTCGCACATACCTACGGTGCAATTCACTCACGCATTAGGGCCCGACTTTGTCGCGTTACACCACCCCGTTTTGCTGAGCGGGCAGAGGTCGGTAATTTTGACGACGACAGACTTGGTCACGTTGGGATAAAAGGGCGGGTTCGCCACGAAAGCGTCCAAGAGAGTGAGCTTGAAGCATTGGCCACAGGCAGGGCCGTACGAAGTGCTGCTCCCATATGCCATTTGGCTGAGAGCGGCCGTGGGGTAGTACGTGCTGTTCGGTGTGCATCCGCACGCGGCGATGAATCCGGTAGGGAGTGTGTAGTGTGTCATGGTTGCATGTCCGCTGGATGGGTATTGGATCCATTCCGAGGAGAGGGATGCGGGGAGAAAGGACAGAAAAAATAAAAAAGAGAGGATTTGCGAGTGCACAGCCGGGGGGTATACGGCCGAAGGCATTTTTTTTCGCTGATGGGCCGACTCACCGGGGAGACATATCGTTGAGTCGGGTGTGGACTAACTTAGGCGGTGGCCAGGGGCGGCGATGATGGGCTAATTATACTCCGGTGTCTCGTGGCGACCATGAGGATTTACAACAGCTTCCGAATCCGACTGCATCATCGTCAGACACCGCTCAACTTGGTCGTCAAACAGGTATTCAATGCGGTGATACCACTGATGGGGCCGGGATTCAGTTATCGGAGCCAGTGAGCAAACTTGGCAGGCACCCCCCGGCTCAGGTCAGATACTACAAAACCCGCGGCATCCACCTCCATTGCATTGGCATGGAGGGCCCGATCATCCCACGGGCGCCTATTACTTACATTGATGACGAATGGATCCGGTCATCAAAGGCGAAGCTAGGGAAAGCCCTTGCCGTACCGTGCCGGCCAGTCTATTTATTTATGGGTCAGAGCCAGTGGCACGGCATTGAATAATTCCCGACAGATCTAGTATGAACCCGTCGAATACGAGGCCGGTCAATTCCTCTGCATCGATGGCCCCAGTCTCCAACAAGCGTGTCTACCTCCAGGAATATCCCACAGGTAAGCATAAATTCACGGCTGTATCTCTGAGTGGGTTGCATTACACTTCACACCTGTGCTAGGCTACCCTGCTCCTGGCGAGACGACGGCGTTCGATGTCAGTCAGACCATCGACCTGGAGAATGTCCCTTTGAACGGCGGTGTGTTACTCAAGATCCTCGTGCTTGCCTTGGAACCATATCTCTTGGCCAGAATGAGGCCATTCATCCCGGTGAGCATCCCTTCAACATCGTTTACAACGATGATCTGGTCTATATTTATTTTCCTGTATAGAGCAGGTATCAGATCGGAGAGTCGTAAGCCCTTTCTCCCAGAAATAGCCGTCATTTTATCAATCTCATCAATAGGATCGAAGGATATGGTATCGGAATCGTCGTGCGTTCCGAGAACCCAGCGTTTCAAATCGGAGATCGCCTGCATGGGTGTTATCGTGAGTGCGATGGTCGCATG
This sequence comes from Leccinellum rugosiceps, assembly GCA_038089755.1. Taxonomy (NCBI): domain Eukaryota; kingdom Fungi; phylum Basidiomycota; class Agaricomycetes; order Boletales; family Boletaceae; genus Leccinellum; species Leccinellum rugosiceps. Next base: position 57,972 of record JBBPLL010000125.1, on the reverse strand, counting down.
ACATCTAGCATTGTCAATTTGTTTTGCAGCATTCCAGGAATACTCGATACATCACGACGCTGCGCTGTTGAGAAAGATACATAACGAGTACAACCTACCACTAAGCGTTTTTGTGGGCATACTTGGTATGTCTGGTAAGTTTGTTTTACGTTCGGTCGTCATTTTGGACACCTGTGCTGACGGCGGTTTATAGGTCAGACCGCATACTTCGGTTGGAAGGAATATTCGCGTGCAAAGAAGGTTAGCTTCGTTGTGCATGTCCTACTTATGCAGTTTACACATCGTTCCACGCAGGGAGAAGTGGTATTCGTCACTAGCGGCGCCGGTGGAGTGGGATCGTAAGCCTCCTCTGCGGTACTCCATGCATGGATTTCTTGACACGAACCATCTTGTCAGTCTAGTGATTCAGCTCGCGAAACGAGATGGATTGAAGGTCATCGCGTCTGCCGGTTCGGATAACAAAGTCGGATTCCTGAGAGAGCTCGGTGCCGACGTGACATTTAATTACAAGACAACCAGGACGTCCGAGGTCTTGAAAAGGGAAGGCCCGATCGATATGTATGTCTCCCTTGCTATCCAAATCCAAATGCTCTGCCGCACATATGTTCTGACGGGAAGGTTCTAGCTATTGGGACAACGTGGGCGGAGAAGTACTGGAAGCTGCGTTGTATGCAGCTGCGAAGCATGCCCGATTTATCGTCAGTCTAACCCGACCGTTTTGTACGTGTGCTCATGCGTAATTTATGTCAGGAATGTGGGATGATCTCTGGGTATAGCGGCGAGGCCAAACCGATTTCGGTAAGTTCTTCATTCAGACAAAGAAAAACGAATATCACGACTCTACAAAATTGAACTCGACAGAACTTAATCACTGTGGTCCCCAAGGAGATATCGATTCATGGGTTTGTCGTAAACACGCTCTCTCCGAAATATTTGGAGACGTTCGAGCGGGAGGTGCCTGCTCTGGTAGCGAAGAAAAAGTTGAGGTACAGGGAGGACATAACGAGGGGACTGGAGAATGCTGAGGTGGCATTCGACAAGTTCATAAAGGGTGAGTTTATCGGAAAGAGCGTGGTCATAGTGGCGGACGAGTAGGTAGGCTGTATTTCGAATTCGCGGGGTCATTTGGTTGGGTGTCATTTAAATTCTTATTACCTGGTAGGATCCCTCATTCTAGTTATTGTAAACTAGGTTAGTCAGAGTCGATTTTAAGGACACTTGTATTGAAACGTGTGATCATGCCTTCAGTACTTAGTCGCATCACCATACCCCTTGAGTCGATGAATTTGCTCATGGTATAGATCATCGTCAGGACTCAGTGCGCGCTCAACATTCAATATTAATATTTCAATAGTACCGAATCGAATGTAAAAAGCAGAAGCAAACGAAGAAGAGCGGACGTAGCAACATTGATTAAATCTCTAATGAATGGACTGTGTAAAGTCCACAAGGTCGGGAATAAGTATGTACCTGAGACGAGAGAAATTCTGCATGTTAAATTGCCTTGCAATCCAAAGAACAAGAACAGAGAGCGATATCAAGTATGTACCTCTTAATAGTATTGTGCTTCGTCCATCGCAGACACCGTCTTCGCTCGGTCTCTGATGGTCACCTTGAACGGAAATGGACGGGGTGCCCTGTAGGTTGAAAGTTTCATTGTAAATCCACCAGCAGGTTCAAGACGAGATAAAAAGGAGCGGGATCACGACAAAGGGACAAGCTTGGCACTCACACAATGACCCCACTTGTCCACTCCACGTTCTCGATACTCCACCCTTCCTCCACCCTGCTAAACTCGAAGCACGACAATAGCGTCGCTATCGTCAGCCAGACACTCGCGTCCGCGAAGAATTTCCCCACGCATGTCCGTCGCCCCGCACCGAACACAAACTGGACCTTGTCCTCTGTCAGTGTGTTCGATTCGGTCAAGAACCGCTCGGGTCGAAACACTTCAGGCTCGGGATACTTGTCGGAGCGGCTCATGGCCCTACATAGTTGAGGGGGTAGATAAATTGATCCGATGTCGACGAGTCAGGATATATTAGTATCGGAGAAATGGGTGGCTGTTGACCCACCAAATATTAATCATGACTGTGGCGCCTATCATCATAGATCAACTTCATGTTCCAAATCAACGTCGAGCATACCCACCTTTTGGAATATGGTAACCCCAATACACGTCGGACTGACTCGTCGCGTGCGGGATCCCTAGGTTTCAATAGTCTCTTTATCCCTAGCAAATGACACCCTGAGAGACGTACCCAAGGGATTAGGCGGGCGCCATCGCCACAATTCGCGGAACGTAGCGTCAATATAAGGTAAGGACGGCCGGTCGTCGAAATGAGGTAATCGATCGAGCCCAACGACCTTGTCGATCTCCTCCTGAGCACGACGCTGCACATTAGGGTGAAGCACCATCGCAAGAACAAAGTACAGGAAAGAAGCATCTATCTGAGGTATGCCAAGGAGATCCGTTGAGAAGGAAAAGCTGATACGTGGCGAGGGCAAGTTGAGGGGATGGGTCTGCTTACCGTGCCGGTCGCAGCTATCATGAAAATATGACGTCAGTGGGAGGCGAGAGATGCGCTATTCCAGGGGCGCTAACCTCCGAGCACCGTCGATGCGGAGCCTTTGATAGCCTCGCGTGTCGTGTCATAGTCTTCTCGGTCAGCATAGTTCGACAACAGATCTGCTACCATCGAAGATGGAGCCTCTCCAGACGCCTACAAAATATGGTCAACATTCTAAAGTGTCGTGAAACAGAACGACCAGACCCACCATCGCATCCACCGTGTATTTGAACGGAGCCTCGAGCATCTCCTCACAATACACCCTGCACTGCAGCGCGTCGCGTCGATACTGCGAACCGGGCATCCACGTCGGAATATACTTCACTGCAGACGACCATACGAATGAAAATTGCTCACGGGCTCGAAAAGCACGAGAAGAGAAGAAAAAAAAGGGGGGGAGAATAGCCATAAAACGTACCGATAGGAAACGTGTAAGCAAGCGCCTCTCTCTCGGGGGTCATCGAATGCGTCGAAAAATTGAGCATCCGATCTACCACATGGACGAGCCTGTCGCTTTTCGGTTGCGTATCGTACCCGTACACGGTGGCCATCATCATAGACGTAGCATGTCTATTTAAAAACACAGCGTCAGCATGCTATACCGTAATTATAACACAGGAAATAGTACGTGTGAAGTATATCCAGACACTCGTCTGGTGAATCAATGATCGCCTTGACAAGGGGTCGTTGCTTTCGCAGCATAACTGGGTGCATATTACCCGGGATGGCAGCAGCCCGGAGGGTCTGGTGCATCAATCGTCGATGAAACCGCCATCGGTCACCATAGGGGAGGAAACCCGAGTTGAAACCAATACCAAAACTATATGATTAAATGAGAAAAAAAGGAGGAAAGAGAATAGATAGAATGGCGCACTCACAACTCACTTGTCACGGAACGTGGTCTATCGTTATAGATCGACGACCGTCCCTCAATTAATTGCTGCACAAGCTCCTCTGAGTTGAAAATAATCACGTCTCTACCCAAGAGACGAACGTAGACTAGGGGACCTTGTGTGTGATGATGACTCGATCAGACGGCGCATCCTCATGGATCATACCAGGAGGAACTCACCATACTGCTTGGCCCAAGAGGTGTAAGTTAACCACGGAGTCTTACGATCAACATCAAACGAGTTTCCAATGATGGGCAGCGGTGCTGGGCCCGGTAGAAGCGCCAATCCTGGCGGGAGTGCGTTCTTCCATCGATGTATGAGGACCCCAGTGGCCAGTGTCGCAATAACCAACAGCACAGCGGTACCCTTCTCCATGTCAGAAGCACGAAACGAACGATGGGGGACGTTTGAGCAGGGAACCTACCTTGAAACGTCCTCCGGCTGGATTCTTATATCACGAAAAAGACCCCAATCGAGCAACTTGAACGGACTTCAAAGAACTTTTCTACGGAGCATTTGCAAGCCTTACCCGGGCCGTACAGCATGATGATGATGATGATGGTGACTTTGCTGACAAGCTTCCTAATCGAGCCTAACGTGCGTCGCGAAAATCTGCCTGAAATAGACTTTTGTCCCCAAGTACTGCCACTCAGACGATTCCTCACGGCGCCCTCCATCACAATGTAAACCCTATACCGTTTTGTTCTTCTGTGAGATCCTTCCTAGACTTTTACCCCCACTGTCTCAGACAACTTCATGGCGCCTTCCAATGTGAACCCTATACCATTTTGTTCTTCTGTGAGATCCTTCCTAGACTTTCACCTCCACCGTCTCAGACAACCTCATGGCGCCTTCCAATGTGAACCCTATACTAGCACCATTTTGTTCTTCTGTGAGATCCTTCCTAGACTTTCACCTCCACTGTCTCAGACAACTTCATGACGCCTTCTAATGTGAACTCTATACCATTTTGTTCTTCTGTGAGATCATTCTAGACTTTTACATCCACTGTCTTAGACGACTTCGTGACGCCCTCCATGCCTCGGCCTGCAGCGGCCGCCGTCACAATGCAAATCCTATACTTTGTTCTTCTGGAAGATCCTTCCTAGACTTTTCCAGGACGTCCGAGGTCTTGAAAAAGGGAAGGCCCGATCGATGTGTACATCTTCCTTGTCCAAATCCAAATGCTCTCAGGCTGTCGCGCATATGTTCTAACCGGGATGTCCTGACAATTGGGCGGTGAAGTGCTGGAAGCTGCGTTGTATGCAACCGCGAAGCATGCCCGATTTATTGTCCGTCTAGTCAGACCATTTTGTACGTGTGTTCATATGCATAATCTACTGGGAAGAATGTGGGATGATCACTAGGTATAGCGGCGAGGCCAAACCGATCTCGGTGAGTGCTTCGTTCAGATAAAGAAAAAAGAATCAGAACTCGACAAAACTTGATCACTGTGGTCCAAAAGACATCTCAATTCATGGATTCGTCGTAAGCAGATTCTCCGATACATTTGGAGACGTTCGAACGGGAGGTACCTGCTCTAGTAGCGAGGAAGAGGTTGAGGTACAGGGAGGACATTACGAGGGGACTGGAGAATGCTGAGGTGGCGTTCGACAAGTTCATCAAGGGTGGGTTTATCGGAAAGAGCGTGGACGAGTAAGTAGGCTTTATTTCGAATTCGCAGACCATTTGGTTGGGTGTCACTCTCACTACCGGGATCCCTACCTCTGGTTACTGCGAACAGGTTAGTCAGAGTCAATGAATTTGCCCATATTATTGATCATCCTCAGGGCTCAGTGCGCACTCAACTTTCAATACTGAGGAATCGAATGTAAAAAGCAAAAGCAAACGAATTCAAAAGCAAAGTGGACGTAGTAAAATTAATTGAGTCTATAATGAATGGACCGACACTGTAAAGTCCACAAAGTCTGGAAAATGAGTGTGTGCGTGCAACGAGGGAAAAAGAAACATCCACAAGTCCATATGTTGAACTGCCTAGTAACCCAAAAAAAACAAGAAGAGAGAGCGATATTAAGTATGTACCTCTTAGTCGTATTGTGCTTCGCCCATCTCAGACACCGTCTTCGCTCGGTCTCTGACGGTCAACTTGAACGGAAATGGACGGGGTGCCCTGTAGGTTAACCATTTCGTCGTCAATCCACCAACCGATCCAAGATAGAAGTAAAAAGGAGCGGGATCACGACAAAGGGACAAGCTTGGCACTCACACAACGACCCCACTCGTCCACTCCACGTTCTCAATACTCCACCCTTCCTCCACCTTGCTAAACTCGAAGCACGACAACAGCGTCACCATTGTCAGCCAGACAATCGCGTCCGCACAGTATTTCCCCACACATGCCCGTCGCCCCGCACCGAACACGAACTGGACCTTGTCCTCCGTCAGTGTATTCGATTCGGTCAAGAACCGCTCGGGTCGGAATACTTCAGGCTCAGGATATTTGTCGGAGCGACTCATTGCCCTACATGGTTGAGGGGGTGAATAGATCAATCCGATGTCGATGAGTCAGGCTATATTAGTATCGGGGAAATGGGTGGCTGTTGACCCACCAAATATTAATCAGGACCATGGCGCCTATCACCATATGTAGATCAACTTCATGTTCCAAATCAACGTCGAGCACACCCACCTTTTGGGATATAGTAACTGCCATATATGTCGGACTGACTCATTGCGTGCGGGATCCCTATAGCCAGTTGAGGTTTCAATAGTTCCTCTATCCCTAGTTAACGACATCCAGAGAGACGTACCCAAGGGACTAGGTGGGCGCCATCGCCGCAGTTCACGAAAAATAGCATCTATAAAAGGTAAGGACGGCCGGTCGTCGAAATGAGGTAATCGATCGAGCCCAACGGCCTTGTCGATCTCCTCCTGAGCACGACGCTGCACATCAGGGTGGAGCACCATCGCAAGAACAAAGCATAGGATAGAAGCATCTGTCTGAGGTGCCAAGGATATTCATCAAGAAAGAAAAGTTTTATACGCAGCGAGTGCAAGTTGAGGATGGTTCTGCTTACCGTACTAGTTGCACCTGTCATGTAAATACGACATCAGTGGGGAGACGAAAGACGCGTTACTCCAGGGGCGCTAACCTCCGAGCACCGACAACGCGGAATCTTTGATAGCCTCGCGTATCGTATTGTAGTCTTCTCGGCCAGCATACTTCGATAATAGATCTGCTACCATCGAAGGTGGAGCCTCTCTGGACGCCTACGAAATATGGTCAATGCCCGAACGCGTCATGAGACAGAAGAGCCAGACCCACCATCGCATCCACCGTGTATTTGAACGGAGCCTCGAGCATCTCCTCACAGTACACCCTGCACTGCAATGCGTCACGTCGATACTGCGAACCGGGCATCCACGTCGGAATGTACTTCACTGCCAACGACCATATGAATAAAATTTATTTACAGAAGCACGAGAAGAAGAAAGGAAGATAGCCGTTAAACGTACTGATGGGAAACGTATACGCAAGCGCCTCTCTCTCGGGCGTCATCGAATGCGTCGCAAAATTGAGCATCCGATCTACTATATCAATAAGCCTGTCGCTTTTCGGTTGCGTCTCGTACCCGTACAAGACGGCCATGATCACGGACGTAGCATGTCTATTTCAAAACGCAGCGTCAGCATGCCACACCGTAATTACGACACAGGCCACTGAGGCCAGGCCTGAGAAACAGCAGGTCACGTACGTGTGAAGTATACCCAGACACTCGTCTGGTGAATCAATGATTGCCTTGACAAGGGGTCGCTGCTTTCGCAGCATGACCGGGTGCATGTTACTGGGGATGGCGGCAGCCCTGAATGTCTGGTGCATCAATCGTCGATGAAACCGCCATCGGTCACCGTAGGGAAGGAAAGCCGAGTTGAATCCGATACCAAAACTAGAGGAAAAAGGAGGAGAGAAAATGAATAGTGTTAGACAGAGGCGTTCGTCGCCAGGTCTAAATAACAGTGGATGTGCGCTCACAACTCGTTGGTCACGTAGTGTGGTCTATCGTTATAGATCGACGACCGTCTCTCAACTAATTGCTGCACAAGCTCCTCTGAGTTGAAGATAATCACGTCTCTACCCAAGAGGCGAGCGTAGACTAGGGGACCTACGTGTAATGGTGACTCAATCAGATAACGCATCCTCAGGGATCATACCACTGGGGGGACTCACCATACTGCTTGGCCCAGGCGGTATAAGTTAACCACGGAGTCCTACGATCAACATCGAACGAGTTTCCAATGATGGGCAATTGTGCTGGGCCTGGTAGAGGCGTCAACCCTAGTGGGAGTGCGTTCTTCCGTCGGTGTATGAGGACCCCAGCGACCAATGTCGCAATTACCAACAGCACAGTGGAGCCCTTCTCCATGCCGAAAGCACGAACCACAGACGAACGATGGGGGATGATTGAGCAAGAAACCTACCTTGGAACGTCCTCTGGCTGGACCCTTATATCATAAAAAAGACCCCAATTGGGCAACGGACTTCGACTTGAAAGAACTTTTCTATTGAGCATTCATACAAGCAAGTTTACCGACAAGCTTCCTAATCGAGCCAACAGCACTGTGTCGCCAAAAATGAACTCGGTATATGATGGCAGTATGCCCCAACCGTCACAATGTAAACTCTATACTTCGTTCTCCTGTAAGATTCTTCCTCGACTCTTACCCCCACTGTCTCAGACAACTCCACGGCGTCGATACCGTCCTACATTTCAATGCGTTCTCGCTGCAAATGGCTTGGCCTGCTCGTCTCGGCACCAAGTTGCGTCATCCCGCAACTAGCTCCTTCAGGAACGACCCTTGAAGCTTGCTCTCAGGTTCCCTATACTACAGGTGACAGTCACCGAAATAATGTTACGTACGCATTGTACTCTGAAAGTCTGTATCTGCTCAACCCTGTCGGTAGGTCCAGTCAGTTAGCCTCGAGCCTCGGACACGTTCGGTGCCTGAGATCTGAGAGCTCGGAGGGGGGTAACACGCAGCGCAATGTCACATTGCACGCTGCAGCTGACGCACTGGCAGACCCACCATCAGCAATGGGTTCGGCGGAGGAAAATACAGTTATGTCAAAAGGCGGTCTACTCGCATACACTCCGCCGCCTTCGAGTCGGTGAACAGGCACGGTGACCGCTTGCTTCGGACGTGATCCGATCCTCAGGCCGCACGATATAATGGATCACATGGCCCATGCAGTTAGGTCCTTAGGAGGCGTGTTCATTTGAGGCTGATCTATCAATCTGAATCATGCAGTTTATTAAACGTGAACAGACAGAGCTTTCGGGATTGTTTCAGGTCTTTGTGCACGTATACGGGGAATCCTGAAGAGCTCAGAATCGGAACCGACAACTTCACGGCGACGATACGCGCAATGCCGTCCTACTACTAGTACAATTCATTTTTCTCGCTTGGCAGTATGGATCAGAACGGCTTCAAGGCCTGTCCGTCTTTACACAACCCTCTGAACTTTTGATATTCATTTCCGGCACCAAGTTGCGTCATCCCGCAACTAACTCCTTCAGGAACGACGACCCTTGAAGCTTGCTCTCCCTATTACCTTCTTGCTTGCCGGTCCCAATAGGCAAATGATGTTACGTACACATTGTACTCTGAAAGTTTGTCTCTTCAAGTTCCACCCCACTGGCAGTCGGTGGGTCCGGTCAAGCCTCGTACACGTTCGGTACATGAGAGCTCGGAGGGTAAGTAACACGCAGCGCGATAACAAATTGCACGCTGCACATCCATGACCACATCTCCACTCGGCGTATCCTACAAGGACACTAAGTTTTCGCATACTAGAATAGTAGTATGACTCGCAGCTATTGCACTCGGCACCTTCAAGAATTAGCAATGGGCTCGGCGGAAGAAAATACAGTTATGTCAAAAGACGATTACTGGCTCGCATACGCTCCGCCGCCTTCGAACAGCACACCGCTCGCTTCGGACGTGATTTGCAATATCCGATCCCCAGGCCGCACGATAAATGGATCATATGTCCCGTCCGGTTGGGTCCAGGCGTATTCACTTGAAACTGAATCATACGGTTTATTAAACGTGAACGCTGTCAGACAGAGCTTCCGGGATTGTTACAGGTCTTTGTGTCCGTATACGCCCGGGGGGGGGAAGCTCAGAGTCAGAACATCCTTGGAATATTAGCATCCGAACCAGGTCCGTGGCTAGAACGTTCGCGAACAAGAAATTGAAATTTCAGGTTCGGATCCGTGGTCTGAGTCGTCCATGATTCAATCGATCTTCACGTGTTACCAAGGCACCACCAAACCTGAAGCCGTTCCGTGACTTGCGGGGACTCCGATTTCCTCGAAGGCTCGATGGCGTCAATATTGTGCATCGATGAATAAAAAAATTATTATTACAAAAGAAAATTGTTCTGTCGGTTCCAAGGTGTAAACGTACTTATAGTTGAAACGTTGACGACCCGACTCGTTCGCGATGTGACCATTCTCTCATCACTGATAATATCAGCGAAAGAAGGAAGTGAAGGGTCGATCCTAGAGCGAATTCGTCTAGTCCAGCTTGAACCCGTTACTTTTCTTCCCCCTATACATAGTTTAGTTGCCGGTCGCACGACGAGAGGCGCATCTAAGAAAGATGGGTTAGATCGAGGCTCGAGGGTGGTCGGAGCCTCGGAGGCATCACATAGGATTGATCTCGCTAACCTGGTGAGCGAAATATGTCAACTGCCAATAAGCTTCCTCGACGGCGAAGTTACCATAAAGAGATCAGGTCGATGGGAAGCAACGATCGCACGAATTTATATTCACCGACCGCGCGTAACCTAGTCATTGAATATTGAATATCCACTGTCAGCACCGTTGAGGTCCGATCACCAGGTCACCGTCTAACAAGCCACAAGAATCATATAGATATCTACGCACACACCGAGCTCCTCCACCGAGACCTCCTGCTGACCACCGCTCGATCACCGCCCAGCCCACGCTCCATCTAACCGGTCCAACACCCCCTGCACTTCCTTCACCGCCGACTTCCGCTGCATCCTCGCCTCTGGCCAATCCGCCCCCGACACGTGCAGCGCGTCCAGTCGCAACAACGACTGCAACAACAGCTCCGACAGCCGTGTGTGGTCAAGTGGCGTCGGCTTAGTGGTAGGCGCAGGCGCAGCGAAGGGCTCAGCAACAACAGCGTGAGCTTGAGTTCGAAATTCGGTATACTCGGTCGGCGTCGCAAGCGCCTGCACGAACGCGTCCACGTCCGGCACAAGCGTCTCCCTCACCCTCTCCAGCTCCGTCCGGATTGCCGTGATCGTGCTCTCCTCTGTCTGCGGCATCTTTGATGGTTTGGGTATTGCTGACGACGCAGCACCAGAACCAGCACCAGCAGTGGTAGGGGGTTTCTCGGAGAGGGTATTTCCCCCGATCAACGCGATCGTCGCGTTTTCTTTGAGTTTATAAGTCGATACTGCAATAGAAAAAAAAAAGATGGTCATCGGTCATCCATGAGGTATGGAGTCATGTGTTCACGGCCAACAAACGAACGTCAGTGTCGTCGACCACCAACCGAACCGAACCGAAAGGGGGGGGGGGAGAGGGGAGGGAGTGAACGAGAGGAAAGGCGAAACCACGCACAAGGAGCCCAATCATCCTTCATCACCGCACCCTTGTACACCAGCTTGAACGACCCCACAGGCAAATGCGTGTACTCTGCCAGATCCGCCCTCAGCTTGCCCAACGGCGTGTCGAGTGGTGGGATCGGGAAATGGAGAACGTCGCGGCCCCATTTGACGTGGATCATCTCGAAGAAGTTGAATCTAGACTTGGACTTGGATTTGTGATGGTCCTCGAGCGAATTAAAGATATACTGGCAGCCGGGATGGACGAGCGCGAGGGCCGCACGGAAGATCAGCACGAGGCTGAGCGCGGCTATTTATTCATTCAGGTCAGGTCGGAGAGATATCAGAATTAAATCACCAGAATAGAGCGAAGACAGCTTGAAAGCTTGACCTTGGTAATTTGCTGCGTTGAGGCTTTACTTGTCCTAGTAGGCTCGTGTGCCGCCGGACGTGGCCGGAAATGGAAAAACAAAACAAAACATTCAGAATTCTATTTTGGGAACCTTCGCTGGTTTGCGGAGCCCACACATAACGAGTCTACAAAGATTGAGATTGAATGTGCTTCTGATCACAAACAGAAGAGACAAAGAGTATTCTAAGAGATACAACAACGGAACAGCAGTAAGCCACAGTGAAACAATGAGAGACCAACAGCTATCACGACAACGAAACAACGACAAGAAATTGACCCGATGATTGTGACCGAAAACACCACAAGCGAAAAAAACACTTGGATGAACCACGAAATGGAAAGAATAACATAGCTAAGTCATTGGTAAGTAGATTTGGGAGTGTGCCGTATGTAGCCAGTATGAGATGTGGGTATTAAACGTTAAACGACCAGCGTTGATAATATACATTCATGCCAGGGAATGGAAGGGTAAATCGCGACGTATCGGGAGGTTGCACTCCCGGCGACCAAATGGATGAGTGGAACACCTGCGTCACATGATCTTGCTTGTGGGGCATTACAGATCGACAGGTCCTGCGCACGAAATAATGGTGGTGCCTTGAGTGACAGGTGTATCTCGAAGCTCCACGAGCTGTCAAGCTTCATCGATCGCGGGGCGAAGAGCGTGGAGACGGGGTAGTTCTCCTCAAGAAGGTGTCACAACGTGAAAGCGTCTGTTTCAGGTACTGCGCTCACTCGTAGATCGCTAAGCCACGCCGCCCCTGTTCGCGCCACTCGATTGCGCGCGTTGCCCATTCCGCCATATTGACCTCACGTTCCGCGTCCATTTTCATCCACGGATGTTCCTATCGCTCCTAATCAGTACACGTGTGGCCCGGAAACGGCATGGGTAAAACTCGCCAGCAATTCAGGATATGTTGCCCGCTCATCCGCGTCTTTGATCAAGCACCGACGTACCCAGTCACGTGCTTCTGCTGACCATTTCCGGGGTAATGGCTTCCCGTCACCATTTTCGCCCATGTCTGCATTCTGTGGGGTATCAATAACTTCACTGGGGGTTTCGTCGTCCTCCGGGAGTTCAGGTGCTTCACCGTCGACTATAGCACTGAGCTGCGCGAAAACGTTTTCATACGTTTCAGGAGGGTAGGGGTACCTGGGACGAATACTCGTAAGACAAGGGCAGGTAAGGTGGAACGAGGAAGAAGGCAAAACTCACTTTCCCCTAGCAATCTCCACGATGGAAAGGCCGAGAGACCACACATCAGCGCTCACAGTATACGAGGTAAAGGCATCGTCAACATTTGATGAAGGCGAGGACCCTTTTATCCGTTCGGGCTGTGAATTGCGACCAAAGAAGGCATTAATGACCACACCGATGACATGATAGACAACGTGGCAGAAAAACAAAGACGCCCATAGAGGAGATGACTCACAGCCATATAACTTTGACACCCGACGTTGGTGCGCGCTATGCTTTTTTCGAGTTGGCCACTCACACCGAAATCGCATAACTTGATTTCGCCTTTGCAATTTACGAGGACATTGGTCGGTTTTACGTCGCGGTGCATGACACCAAGATGATCCTTGAGAAAGGCAAGACCGTTGGTCATCGATGACGCAATGCGTCCCAGGTGTTCCTCGGCCAGAGGGGCTGGGCTGGAAGTCCAAGCGGAACCTGGACTAGAGGAAATGCTAGGGGGTAGGGAAACATTGCCGTTTGGGAAACAGCAGAGGGAGGCAAGGGAACCACCATCCATGTGTTCCATGCAATAGTAGACGCAGGATTCGACAAAGAACGCTCCATAAAACTCAACGATGAACGGACTTATGGCACGATGAAGGATATCAAGCTCCATGAGGATGCCGTTAAGTCTTGTGGAGTCGAGTTCTAGACGAATTTCCTAAATTTGGTGTAAACGGAAACGGGGTGCAGGTTAATATGATTTGGATAACGTATATAGAGTGGAAAGATTTGAGGACGCCGCGTACCTTCATAGCCATGGTAACATTGGTGGGCTTGTGAAGAACTTTTTTTACGGTTCCATAGTTGCCTCGACCGAGCTCGTTTTGGAGAACGAGCTGCTCCATGTTGATCGCATACGAAGAACCATTTGAAAAGTCAACGCCGGAGGCATGGAGGACGGCTTTTCCGGTGAAAATGAGTCGACCTGATGGATCGCTGATCGGAAGGACAAAGATGAGAAGGATGTCACGGAAAAAGTAAGCAAAGACGTACACGATTCTGTTGAAATTTGCAAAGGGGGTATCGAAGGTGTTGGGGGCACGACGACCAGCATCGGCCAAGGATGGTCTGCCTGCACCGAGACCAGCGTTTGCGGCGCCGATGGAGGCATCTGGATTGATATCGGACAACTTGAAACCGGGCTTGTTGCGCTTGGTGGGGGGAACAGGGGCTGGCGCACGACCACGGAGGGCAGACGGGGAAGGGAAGGAGTTGGACTGGTGGGCGAGGGGGCGCTGCATGTCATCTAGATTTGTGCGTTGTAGAGCCTGTGCAGCGGAGTCAATGGCGAAGGAAGCGGAGCCCGGAGAGCCAGGTGAGCCGCGGTTGAGCATCTGATAGGGTAAAAGTGAGAATAAAGACGAAAAGAATACGAAAATGACGTACTGCCATCATCTTTGCCTGAAGAGAGGGCGGAATTGGTGCATTTCCGCCTCTGTTGGAGAGGAGTCCGCTGAGGGTGTTTCGAGGAGGAGCGCCAGGTTGACCGGGTGGCTGGGCGCGATTTGGCTGCCCCCGGGATGAGAGAGGAACAGGAGGAGGTCTTATCTGTGACTGATTTTGGATGTCACTGAGGGCGTCGTGGTCATGGCCGGCGTGCTGCATTTGAGAGTGACACGGGGACAGGCTTTCGAGGACGTGGACTGAAGAACCAGCGATAATCGAGATTTCCATATATACTCGTAGCCCTCTCTATGAGGCAACCCCCGTCACACAATGTCACGTCACGGGGTAGAGTCTCCCGTGGTGTCGTCGTGTCAGCCGCATCTCCGCGGTCATGCGACTTGCTGTACATATCACCACCCGTGTTGCAGTCGATAGGGCCGTCGCAAGCCTAGTGACCACCTTGGTGCCTGTAATGGCGCATACGGGATGCTGTGAAGCGCTTTCCACCCGAACTGAATTGATGGAGTTTCATCTCCGTACTAGCATGAGTCACAACTGCGAGATCGTCAGAGTCCCCGCATAGAAAAAGTTTGGCTCATTGGACTGGTCGTCACTTTAGATGATCCGTCCGAATGACAAGATCGGCAAGTTGATCCGCTCCGCGAAGAAAAAACAATAGCGACTGACATCATCTCTCGTAGAACTATCCCCCTCGGCGGGCGACCTTTTCTCACGTATCAGGGCTTTGTGGCCCATTCACGACATTGTCCTATTTTCAATCCGACGGATATTGTCACCCTGGCTATAATACTGTGTCATGGCCCTGTGGCAAGTCACACCCGGCGGTGTAGAACAAACGTCAATTATTCTTCTCCGGCTTAGCCAGAGCCGTAAACATGGCATCATCCTCACTTGAACGAACGTGCGCGATTGGTTCAGGACACTCTATTCAATCTCCCGGGCGTTTCCTCTCACCCCGAGAGCAAGGCAATTGATTCTTCTATTTTGCCTTTTGGGATCTTCCGCTCTTGATCTGCCACTGCACTGCACTGGCCCAACTCCACAATCCTCCACCGAATCCATGCATCCAGTCCAATAACTCCTTCCGACTCAATCGGTGGCAGAGTTTTGAGACGTTCCCTCGTGTCTGCTTGCACGTGTTCTAATGTCTCTTCTGCACAGCTAATAATAGTCAAGCGACACCATCGATATGGATGACGTCAATTCACAGAGGCCGTGAACACTGATCAGCCCTACCTGAGGGGCGTGTGCAGTGAGGAGAATGAAAGAGACTGATGTCAACACTCCACGCCATCATGAGAATCCAGGATAGGGACAGCAAGGCCGAGGGGTACTCGGGGTTCCGAGTCTGTGTAAATATCGAACCAAGCGTGGTGCGGTGCTCGAGCTTGCTGGTTCCTTATGGTTCTCAGAGCACGGCGACGTAGTATCCCACTGCGGTCTCGCGCCGATATATATCGAGACAGTCCTCACTGCTCACGTAGGCTTCGCCGAGCTTGCAATGCCAACGCCAGTTACGAGAGCGCCACGGAGGGTCGGCGTCTAGAAAAAGCCGCATCATCACGACATGATCGTTCTCAGCCCAGACAAACTCATTTTCTGACCACATGCTAAGTGTCTGATCAGTCATGCATTCATGAACGATATTTTCGTCCATCACATAAATCAGGACGACCATCTGTTCGCTCCGTGTCAAGTCGGTGTAGAGGAGGCCATTCCCCACTTGGCGCTTACCATTTCAATCGAAATAGACGCTGCACGTTCACTGGCACATGCATACTGGCAAACACATGTATTTAGGCTGGCGTACGTGTAAACTGCATCTAGACCGTTCTTTATAATTTAAGGAAAACGTCCGCCGCTCGGACGGCCCGTGCAGGAGAACAAGAAGAGTGGTCCCAATCACAACGGCCGCGGTACGCTGACGACGCCCCAGCATCCCCATCCGCTCCACACGACCCAAATGACCAGGAGATGGAGCCCGGTCGCGTAGCTGACGAACGCCAGCCTCGCGCGACGATCCCCGAGAACTGAACGTGTGAGCGTCAGGAGGAGACGCTCCGGCAGCGGGAGAGAGGTGTATGCTTGCGTCGCTTCCTGCGATTCGTGTCAGGCGAAAGAAAATAGTAAGAAAAGAAAATATATAAGACGGCTCCTGAGGCACGCACCCTTCCCCGAAATGCCTCAAACGGATTCATCGTCTCCTCATACCTCTGCCTCCACCTCCCCAGCTCCACCTCATCCTCATCCGCCCCATCCCCCGCGCCACCCATGACTCTTGACTTGCCGTTCCGGCGCGAATTCGAATTCGATGGCGACGACGTTCCAGGAAGGGGATCCAACTGCGACACCGACGACGTCTCGCGATAACTCTGCATGTACCGCACCTTCTCGTACAGCTTCAGGTTATCCGACTGCAACGACTTGATCTCAGAACGCAGCTCGGAAATCGTGTGGAATTGACGTCGGAGCTCCTGCGAAGTCATGTCACAGTGATATATCTAAGTGAGCACCAAGCAAGAAAATCAGAGACCACGCGTTTACCTCCTCCAACTCAGCGTTCCGTGTTCTGAACCGATCACGTTGACTCGTCACGATGGGCAATATCGATGTGTCGGCAGACGAAGTGAATGGAATAGGTGTGCTTCGGGTCGTACTCCCGGACGACTCACCATTCTTGGACGCGTCCAAACCGAGGTCCAGTCCGAGACTGGCCAGCGTGTCGTCGACTCGCGCCGTCCCGCCGGTGCTCGCGGCCTTCACAGAACGATTATCGATCGCAAGGAGGTCTGTCTCAAGTTTCTCATTCAGAGATTTCTGCTTGGAGAGCTCTACACGGGCTGTGTCGAGCTCCGACTGCGTCGACTGGAGGGACTCTTCCAGAGATGTGTGCAGTATCTGGGCGGGAGGACGCGAGTGAGTTGGTGACGCAAGGACGAAGGAAACAGAGAGATCAGCTCACTCTGAAACGCGTCAACTCTTCAAGGATTCGCTTGTTCTTGTTCGCAAGGAGTACCTCAAGGCTCTTTCCATGCTGTGCGTTCGCCTTGTCGGCGTTGGGGTCGGGGAGATGCACACCTTCCGACTCGTGAGAGGACCAATCGTCACCGTCCGCGTCAGAGGCGTCGTCATCGAGACCGCCAAATTCAACGTACTATCAGTGGGGTGTGGTGGTCACATTTGACGTGTTTGAACAACGGGTATGCACAAACATACCTTCATGATCTCGAGTTCCCTCTTGATCTCGTCATAGTCGGTGTACGTCGCAAGCCTCTGCTTAAGTGTGCCCACTTCCACTTGCAACTCTGTCTTGTCCCTCTCTGCACGCCTCGCCAACTCTTCGTCGTGTCTCGCCAGTTGTGTCTGTGCGGTAGAAAGTTGTGATTGGGTGGAAATAAGTTGGGTCGTTAAGTCTGTGTTGGTTGATTCGAGAGTGGATAGATGCGACTGGAGGTTCGTTATCCTGTACTGCTGGTCAGACTATTCAATCATATATGGGGCTGAGAACCCGCAAACGTACATTTCCGTGTTCTCGCTGCCTACCCTTAGCGCTTCGATCTCGGCACGTAGTTCCTCCTGTCATACCGAGCATAAAATCCCTGCAGTCAGGATATAAACATCAAGGGACGTACATTCCTCCCTTCGACAGCTGCGACTCTACTGTTTGCCCGCTCAAGATCGGCTAGGACCATGTCTGCCTCAGCCAAGCGGGAAACGAGGTCCTGATCGGCACGAGAACTAGCATCCAAGAGACGCGCCTGGTTAGTCTCGTTTGATAGTCGAAGTTCGCGAAGTTGCGACTTGTAGAGCGTGACTTGGCGCGTCAAATCCTGTTCGCTGCAGCATGTACGGTGAACAGAAACGACAAAAAAAAAGCGAAGACGATGGTGAGGAGCCCCGGCCCGACAAGTGCCGACAGGTAAAGATACGCACCGCTCTTCATAGTTTCGCATACGTTCGTCGTACGTCGCATTCAGCTCGTTCTCCTTTTGCGAGACCTTGTCGGTGATCACTTCGTCCATCTGGCTCAACGGACTCGATGAGCACGCCATCGCCGTCCAGATCCCGGTGTCGTCTCGTACGAAACGCTCACCTTGCCTTCCAGGGACTCCAGCTTCCTCTTCGTACCCTCCAATGTGCCATTCTCTCGCTTTAATTCGACGTTCTCACCCTTGAGTCTCGCGACCTCAGCCTTGAGCGCACTGACTTCGGCAGTCAACGACACATTCGTCTCGGTGGTGATAGTCTGTTCCACGACTGCTTCGAGGAGAGGATACGGATCCGGGGCTTCTGCGAGGACTTTGTAGACATTCAGGAAGGCCGACTCGGCGACTTTGGAGCGTTTCGTGAGGTTGTCGATCTCTTGTTGGTACGCTGTACAGAATAGGATAGGAACGGAGCAGTTCGTCGGAAGAGATGTGAGTGCAGCCGACGGTCAGGTCCGGAGGTCGAGAAGCATACCTCTGAGCAGTCCCTTGAACGAATTGATCTTTTCGTCGTCTGGGATCTTCTTGAACTCTGTATGGATGCAAGTTAGTTCGATTGAAATAGACTCCTGCGACGGAAGACATGCATGCTGAGCGTACCTTTGGTGCGCTCTGCCAACCCCTTGCGACTGACCACGTTCTCTTTCTGGTTCTCAACGATCTCTATGCCTTGTGCGTCGAGCGTTTTCTGGAGTTCGTGGAGGTCGATGGCTAGTCCAGGTGAGAGAACCGACGCGAGGGAGATATTAACTGCGGCTCGAACGAATGAGTCTGTGCTCACATTTCCACGTCGCAAGTGCTCCAGAGAAGTTGTGTTCTGTCGAGCCCATCTTGTTCTAGGCTCAAGGTGTAGTCGGTCGTTGCTGTGGCTGAGTTCAGTCGCCTGTCTAATCACGTGCACTCTGATATTCATCACGTGCCGTGTCGCGTCGCGTTGCGTCGTCTGAATCTATTGACTGCCCTAAAGCCTATCCGCGTCCGAAAACATGAGTCTTACCACTTTCATTTGGAATGTAATAATATTCGTTAGTTCACACCCGTTCGACAGGCTGACATACCATATACTTAATATCATAGTTTCTTTGCCTACCCTCCTGGGTCCTTGCCATGGCCATTTTGGGTCGGCTAGGTCATATCTTTATGGCCCATCTGAGTCAGTCAATCTCAGACAGCATGCACCCACCCTGTCTGTATTGGATCTTTTTACCTTCGTGCCTGATATCCCTGACATGACACCAAGATTCAAATGCATTGTTGATGCTGCAAGAATCCCGTTGTCACTCGACCCTCCATTGGGCCTCCAACTCGTGAAGCAATGGCACAACTACAGATCAATGCCATCCGTCACCACAAACGACTCTTTACCAATTACCAACACAAGTTGACTTCGTAATATAATGATCATTATTCATCATTACTTATTAGGTTACCACTTGGGCCCAGTCAGCCCTGGATCCCAACTTGCCTTGCGATGAGTCACAGCATTATTTTGCTTAACTGGGTAGGGAACAATGTACTTGTCAATGGAGACTACATTGCGTGCTTGGTGTGTTTCGGTTATGTTTCCCATCAGGGAAACATTCCCGAAGCATTGGAATATCTCCCAAGATCAATTACACCACCCGGAGCATTGCGCTTAGGGAATAGCACGGGTACAGTGTGCCTGTGTGGGTCGCAGATACGGGTGCAGGTATCAGGGTACGATGTCGACAAAGTCTTTCATGTACAGAAGAGTTCCCGGCATGCCCCCATCGGATCGAGGGTTCTTTACAGCTCCAGTCTCTGTAACCTCGACACGATGCTTGCAAGCTCCTTTTTGATTGCGACGAGCAGGGAATCAACGATCTGATCGTATCTGCTTCGTATTTTCTAGGCGATGCATACGAATCATAGCAACGACTCAATAAGTCTCGGTTACGCTGATGGCGGTAGATACGATCTCGGTGTATTCTTCCGTCAGATTTTCCAGCTTGTAGTCACAACTTGTCCGTTCAGTAATTGCTGTGGCGTCGCCATGGGCCCCAACAACGACACGGCAGAACGGTCATAAACGACCTGTAATGTATGGTATGAGCGACCCTCTCACCCGGGCCAGTCTGTCAGCCCCGGTGGCCACGTTATCGAAGCTTGTCGCTGCATTCTCAGCTACCGCCCGCATTAACAAGGAATCAAAGCGTGCAGAATGAAGCTCGTTGGTGACTGTTGCGCACAATGTTGTTGCCTTCGTTTACGCCAGGAGGCGACCGAGAACCGCTGGAAAATGCCTGAGCGATTGCTTCGTTCATTCTCGTCGATGGACGTGAAACCGAAATGGCTTCAGAGGTAGAAAGCGAGCGGAGCACGACGATGGTTTCTGCACTTGGTTCGATCGTTGGCAACGATGGACATAAAAAGAGACTCATAATTGTTAAGACGGTGTGTGAACGGTGTCCGTATGCACGGCGATGTCAAAGAACTCGTGGAAAAGCCGTAGCAGCCTGGGATAGCCAGTGCACAGTGTTTGCTGTAGGAAGCTAGATCCTGTAGTAGGGGCCAGGTTACATCGACGACGTCGAAACAATCACCGACCTTTGGCAGCGTCGAGTGCATGCTTTTCCAAAGATTGCCAAGCACGAAACCCAAAATCCAGTGCTTGGTTTGCTATCAATCGCTTGACGTCCCCGTGATCAACTATCAAAGACGGCGATACAAACCGAACCAAATACATGAGTGTCTGTAAGAGACGCTCCAGGAGCGGCAAAGAGATGTATGCTTGCGTTGCTTCCTGCGATTCGTGTCAGGCAAAAGAAAAAAGTAAGAAGAGAAAGTATATAAGATAAGAACAGTTCCTGAGGCGCGCACCCTTCCACTAAAAGCCTCAAATGGATTCATTGTCTCCTCATACCTCTACCTCCACCTCCCCAGCTCATCCTCATCCACCCCATCCCCCGCGCCGCCCACGACTCTTGACTTGCCATTCCGGCGCAAATTTGAACCTGATGGCGCCGACGTTCCAGGAAGAGGATCCAACTGCGACACCGACGACGTCTCGCGATAACTCTGCATGTATCGCACCTTCTCGTACAGCTTCAGGTTATCCGACTGCAACGACTTGATCTCAGAACGCAGCTCGGAAATCGTGTGGAATTGACGTCGGAGCTCCTGCGAAGTCATGCCACAGTGATATATCTGAGTGAGCACCAAGCAAGAAAATAAGAAACCACGTGTTTACCTCCTCCAACTCAGCGTTCCGTGTTCTGAACCGATCACGTTGACTCGTCACGATGGGCAATATCGACGTGTCGGCAGACGAAGTGAATGGAATAGGCATGCTTCGGGTCGTACTCCCGGACGACTCACCATTCTTGGACGCGTCCAAATCGAGATCCAGTCCGAGACTGGCCAGCGCGTCGTCGACTCACGCCGTTCCGCCGGTGCTCGCGACCTTCACAGAACGATTATCGATCGCAAGGAGGTCTGTCTCAAGTTTCTCATTCAGAGATTTCTGCTTGGAGAGCTCTCCACGAACTATGTCGAGCTCCGACTGTGTCGACTGGAGAGACTCTTCCAGAGATGTGTGCAGAGTCTGGGCGGGAGGACGCGAGTGAGTTGGTGATGCAACGAAGGGAACAGAGAGATCAGCTCACTCTGAAACGCGTCAACTCTTCAAGGATTCGCTTGTTCTTGTTCGCAAGGAGTACCTCAAGGCTCTTTCCATGCTGTGCGTTCGCTTTGTCGGCGTTGGGGTCGGGGAGATGCACACTTCCGACTCGTGAGAGGACCAATCGTCACCGTCCGCGTCAGAGGCGTCGTCATCGAGACCGCCAAATTCAACATACTATCAGTGGGACGGCGGTTACTACGAGCCCTTCGACTTCGACGTCGCCTGCATCCCCAATAATAGTATCTGTCTGAAAAAGACCGGCACGACGCTCGTTCAGAACTTCAAAAATGCCCGCTGGTACGGGGAGGGCGTGACGGAGGCGTAGGTGTAGTGACGCGGGAAGGACGCACTGGCAGTCTGGGACACATGCATTCAAGAATCGATACCCCCACACTGACAAACTCACGCTCGTTGCTGACTCACCCTGAACATACGTGCTCGCAGATCAAAGCCGAGCTAAACTAGATCGCGCAGACAAAACAACAGCTACGGGGCTTCGTGCTGTGGACGCAGACCGCGTTCAAGTTTGCGGTCATCATCGGCGGGGTGACGCTGTGGTACGCACTCAGGCCCGAGCTCAAGTTGATGTTCCACAATATTCGACGCAGTGCAGGTCAGTGGGTACTCACCGGATCTTGCTCAACGCGCTGCACGCTTTGTATGAGCCGCATGTGCCGACGTGTACACATCTGGGCGAGATACCAAGGTAATTTGCTCGTCATCCGGGACGTGCTCGACGGGGAAAAGTAGTGAGTGCTACTCTCACTGATCCATCTATCTGCATAGGCTCAACCCAGTCAACTACCCGCACCTCACGGTCGACTTTCACGCCAGCAAGCGGATTATCGTCATCCGTACTTCCCCCTCATTCGTGCTACTGGCCGACTATTGATCAGGAATGGATGGCAATGGGTACAAAGCACCTCCGACCATTGGTTTCGAACCCCCCCCTCAACTCGAACCGTTACCCATGTTTTATTCTCGATCGCCGGTGATGTCCGCGACCTATGTCAAGGGAAGTGATCGTGGCATAGGGCATTCGGCTTCGATGTTGATAGATCCGCGCACAAGTGAAGCACACAGTGAGCTCTCCGTCATTGAACTCGTAAACTCATGATATTAGTCACACAGTTATTGTGGCGCGCGAGCTGATGTATAACCCGCTCGCGCTGCCAGGTATGCGCGAACGGTAGCCGTTGAGGTTTAAGGGCCCTGTTTGTATGCAGAACGTATGGATAGACGCGCGGCCGGATGACGAACAGCCGATGTTCAGCTGTAAAAGAGTCGATATAAAATGTCCGTTCGATCCCCCTCGGGCCTCCTCGTTTGCTCCCTAGAACTCACGGTTTTTTCATCCAGGATCGTTCCTTCCGTTCTCCATGTGCCTTCCTACCCATCTTCGTTCCAGCCTCTTTATTGCAATTTTATGTGGTACTCTAGTCAGTGCGCACGTTCACCAAGGCCGCTCCGAGTCAAGCAAGACTTATAGCCTCGAGGACTGGTATCAGGGATCAAATTTCTTCTCGTGCGTATCCCCGCGTACTCGAACAGTTGTAGTTCATGCACCGATCGCATCACATGCAGTGAGTGGTCATTCTTCGTCGGCGGCGACGAATGGCAATGTGAATTATGTGAGCATGCAGGACATGGAGGACCAAGGACTCGCATATGTGGACGGTAACACCATCGTTCCCGCCATCGACTCCACGAGTAATGTCCCCACCGGAGGAAACCCCAGTTCGTGAGGTGCCCTGTCCGCTCCTGCCTGCGTGGTGTCATGGCTTGATTGCTAACGTAAGGTCGGAAGCGTTCGGATCACATCGAACAAAATATACAACAGTGGTTTGTTCATCCTAGACATGGTAAGATCCCTGTCAGCTGTGGTGTATGGCGCAGCATTTGGGTTTGTCATCGTTCGCTCATTGTTTCAATGGAAGAATGCTATGGCTGATTTTATTGACTGCAGACCAATGGTCCCAACTGACCTCTAGAGTCTAGACGGAGAGATCGATATGATGGAAGGCATCAACAATCAGGTGAACGACTAGATGACTCTCCACAGCGGGACGTCAAATGCCTGCGAGATCAATATGGCAAACGAAGGACAGTTTAAAAGCAGTCCCGAAAAGCATGTGAAAAGAACACTGAGAAGCCCAAAAGTACTTGATGAATTTGCTGACTGAGGCTGACTAGACGGCCCGGTTCCGGAGCTGACGAATTGCGCTGGCGGCGTCCTCAGCTACGGACCCGCTGTCGATCCGAACCCCAAAGAATGTCGATCGTACGAAGGATCGTAGCAAGTACCAGATATAGCCGCAACCTTGCGAGTCGGTCTCCCTCGGGCTGATCAAGCGAAGAGCGGCCATGGTCGTTGCGCACAGCCAAAAGCAGTTGTGCTTGGCGGTGTATGTGTTGCGGATACGTGAGATGATCCCGAGCAGCGTGATAAGATCGGCGGGGGACTGTAGTAATGTCAACCCATTGGCTGGCAAAGATAGTTCGTCTACGATGATCGCGTTGCGCACATAATGATGGAAGAGATCGTCGGAGCCAGGCGGAAAGAGTGTCGTGTAATCGTTTGGAACGCCCGTCGTCATGTCGATCTTGAGCTCGACATCACGTTCAACCACGAGTCGAACACGGACCCTAGTAGGCCCAATTAATTAGTGAATAATAATGTTCATGGGATTACTTGCTGTGACTGCTGAGTGAATTCCAGCATGAGGAACTCGTGCTGGTAATTGGTTGTTGTTCGCTTATAGTGGCGAATTGCACCAAGGTTCGAGCACAGTTGTTGTAATGCCATTTGAACTTCAACATTGAGCTGGAGGGGTATCTTTCCTGCGTCTGTGATAAATTTCGGAGTCGGCTGCGAGCCTGCCGGAAATTCGAAGAGTTCCAGTAGTGTTTGCTTGGCCATGGCGGGGTCCCGGTCAAGGCTCAACGATTCTTTAAAGATATGGCCATGTCCGAGAATGACCATCGCCAATGTCCTTAGTGGAAGACAGAGACTATTCAAGTTAGTAGCATGAAACTGCTCTGAAATAAGGGTTAGATTAACTTACGAATGCAATGAAGTTCCAAATCATGATGTGAATCATTATCGGCTCGGGGTCAGACAGGGAAGCCAGTGGACGCGGACGACGCGACGCGACACGGCACGTGATGGATATCAGAGCGCACGTGATCAGAAGCTCTTTGTGTTCAATTAAATTTAAATGCTTTATTGCGTGTACTACAAGAAGATGGAAAGATTAATTCGTTCAAGGGACTGCTCAGAGGTATGCTTCTCGGTCTCGCATCCACGAGCGCTGGTTCCACTCACACTCTTCCATCTTATTCCATTCTGTGCAGCGTACCAACAAGAGATCGACAACCTCACGAAACGCTCCAAAGTTGCCGAGTCGGCCTTCCTAAACGTCTACAAAGTCCTCGAAGCCAGACTATCACCGCCGAAACAAATGTGTCGTTGACTACCGAAGTCAGTACGCTCAAGGCTGAGGTAGCGAGACTCAAGGGTGAGAACATCGAATTGAAGCGGGAGAATGGCACATTGCAAGGTACGAAGGGGAAGATGGAGTCCCTGGAAGGCAAGGTAAGCATTTCGCATGAGACGACGCAGGGATCTGGACAGCGATGGCGTGCTCATCGGGTCCGTTGAGCCAGACGGACGAAGTGATCATCGACAAGGTCTCGCAAAAGGAGAACGAGTTGAATGCGACGTACGACGAACATATGCGAAACTATGAAAAGAAGTGAGCAGCTTTACCTGTCGGCAATTGTCGGGTCGGGGCTCACCATCGTCTTCGCTTTTTTATCGTTTCTGTTCACCGTACATGCTGCAGCGAACAGGATTTGACGCGCCAAGTCACGCTCTACAAGTCACAACTTCGCGAACTTCGACTATCAAACGAGACTAACCAGGCGTGTCTTTTGGATGCCAGTTCTCGTGCCGAGCAGGACCTCGTTTGGGATGTTACTATCGCCCTCATCCTCATCCTCGCGCTCTGGTCCTTGTAGTCAAGCCACATTCATCATGTGCATGCATGATGATGCCCAATCACTCCTCATCCTTGTCATCATCCTTGCCCTTTCAATCTCATCCTGCTGCGCGTCTTGCCTGGGTGCCCGCCCTTACAGTAACATCCTCCAAGCTCAGTGATATCTAGGTATACATTTGTGCAATCTATGTCCTGATCCTTTCTGAGGGTTAGAGCACACAAAACACTACTGGTAAACCTACCATTACAAATAGCACCAGTTTCTTCATCCTGGTCCACCCCATCACCCGCATCGTCCACGACTCTTGACTTGTCATTCCAGCACAAATTCAAATTCAATGACAACATCCCAGGAAGGGGATCCAACTACGACACCAACGACATCTCACAATAATTCTGCATGTACCACACCTTCTCGTACAGCTCCAGGTTATCCGACTACAACGACTTGAATCTCAGAACGCAGCTCGGAAATCGTGTGGAATTGACATCGGAACTCCTGCAATGTCATGCCACAGGGATCTCTGAGTGGGCACCAAACAAGAAAATAAGAAACCATGCGTTCACCTCCTCCAACTCAGCGTTCCGTGTTCTGTCTGAACCGATCACGTTGACTCGCCACGATGGGCGATATCGACGTGTCGACAGACGAAGTGAACGGAATCGGTGTGCTTCGAGTCTTACTCCCAGACGACTCACCATTCTTGGACGCGTCCAAACCGAGGTCCAGTCCGAGACTGGCCAGCGCGTCGTCGACTCGCGCCGTTCCGCCGGTGCTCGCGACCTTCACAGAACGATTATCGATCGCAAGGAGGTCTGTCTCAAGTTTCTCGTTCAGATATTTCTGCTTGGAGAGCTCTACACGAACTATGTCGAGCTCCGACTGTGTCGACTGGAGAGACTCTTCCAGAGATGTGTGCAGAGTCTGGGCGGGAGGACGCGAGTGAGTTGGTGACGCAACGAAGGGAACAGAGAGATCAGCTCACTCTGAAACGCGTCAACTCTTCAAGGATTCGCTTGTTCTTGTTCGCAAGGAGTACCTCAAGGCTCTTTCCATGCTGTGCGTTCGCCTTGTCGGGGTCGGGGTCGGGGTCGGGGTCGGGGAGCTGCACACCTTCCGACTCGTGAGAGGACCAATCGTCACCGTCCGCGTCAGAGGCGTCGTCATCGAGACCGCCAAATTCAACATACTATCAATGGGACGCGGGGGTCATGTTTGGCGTGTTTGGGCGGGCGTGTACGAACTTACCTTCATGATCTCGAGTTCCCTCTTGATCTCATCATAGTCGGTGTACGTCGCAAGCCTCTGCTTAAGTGTGCCCACTTCCACTTGCAACTCTGTCTTGTCCCTCACTGCACGCCTCGCCAACTCTTCGTCATGTCTCGCCAGCTGTGTCTGTGCAGTAGAAAGTTGTGATTGGGTGGAAATAAGTTGGGTCGTTAGATCTATGTTGGTCAATTCGAGAGCGGACGGACGTGACTGGAGGCTCATTATCCGGTACCGCTGGTCAGACTATTCAATCATATATGGGGCCGAGAACCCACAAACGTACATTTCTGTGTTCTCGCTGCCTACCCTTAGCGCTTCGATCTCGGCACGTAGTTCCTCCTGTCATACTGAGCATGAAATCCCTGCAGTCAGGATACAAACATCAAGGGACGTACGTTCCTCTATTCGACGGCTGCGACTCTACTGTTTGCCCGCTCAAGATCGGCTAGGACCATGTCTGCCTCAGCCAAGCGAGAAACGAGGTCCTGACTGGTATCCAAGAGACGCGCCTGGTTAGTCTCGTTTGACAGTCGAAGTTCGCGAAGTTGTGACTTGTAGAGCGTGACTTGGCGCGTCAAATCCTGTTCGCTGCAGCACGTACAGCGAACGGAAACGATAAAAAAGCGAAGATGATGGTGAGCCCCGACCCGACAAGTGCCGACAGGTAAAGCTGCTCACCGCTCTTCATAGTTTCGTATACATCCGTCATACGTCGCATTCAACTTGTAGGGCGTGTGTGTGTGCAGTGCACGTTGCAAACCAGAGAGTCTCAGAGTGGGAGTTCTGCCAGTGGGCAAGGCCGAGCTCAAGTGGGTGACGGCCACAACAAAGATGATGATTGCGGGCGACGGGAACGGATATATTCGCGGGTATAACCCCCGCTAGTCCATACGTGAAGCTACCCCTGGAGGTTTGCAATAAGTCTAGGAAACCTTGTGCGCGGGGACTTCCAACAGAAGGTGTCTCGAACACCCAACACATGCCTTCAGACTCCAGCTGGTTAGTGTGTTGAATAAGAAGATGGCAGCAAGGCAAGATGATCTTGCAAAAAGGAAGATAACTCCTGATCGAGTGAGGGATCAACCGGTGACATTGTGACCTGTAACATACGTGTGATAGCCTCAGGGGCTGTTTAAGGCTACCACTGCACCACCACTACCACTGCACTATGCACCCTGCACTATTCATTGATGAAATTCTTCGCCTTATTTTTCTTCACTGTTCTACTAGTATCTACTATTCCCTCAAATTCCGGTCCATTTGGCAGTGGTATCCTCACTACACTTTGGCCACTGGCATCTCTGACCTTGCTGCATTGGCTACCACATGTCAAGTCTTCAAAGAACCAGCCCTGGATACACTATGGATGGAGCTGCAGAACCTGAGACCACTAATACACTGTAATGCTAGTCTGTATCATCACAGAGTTTCATACCCATGGGTAAGATTCTTTTCTTGAAAGTTTTCTGGGTATATTGACTGATCTAACATAGAATTATATACTCAACAAAAGACTGGAAGCACCTGAACTGGATACAGTTAAAAGATATGCAAGCCGTGTCCGTTCTGTAGTCATCAATGGGACTGCTGGTGTTGACATTGAATCTTTCATCCATGCTTTTTGTCTGGAGTCAATGACAAGTCCACTCTTCCCAAATCTCCAGAAATTGAATTTTTCAGTTGGAGACAAATGTCTTCCTCTGCTTCACCATGTCATTTCTTCAAGTATAACCTCACTTAGTCTCAGGCTCTGGCAAGTTGACTTGCATGATCCCAAGGTGTCAAATGCATACAAGACTTTACAATCAAACTGTCCCAATGTGAATACACTTCAAATATTTGCTTGCCCCTATCATGATAGAATTTCTGTTGAGAAAGTCACCCATCAAGTTGTTCAGTATTGGACACACTCCCTCCAAGCTGTGCATCTCTCTCAATATGCCTTCACCTTTGACACCTTTATCCATCTCTCCCACATTCCCAACTTGACTTCACTTTCATGCACTATAACAAGAGTAGTACAACCTCCACTAGCTCACCACTTGCAAGACAAATCCTCTGACCATGTGCTTGTATTTCCTGCACTGAAAAGCATACACATACTAGAGGGGGGGGTTATTTCCACAGGGAAGCTTTTTGCCTGTCTGCAACTCCCAGTAATCAAAACCATACATGTGGTTGGAGTGGTCCTAGATGATGAAATTTACTCAAGGAATATGAGCTTGCCACTCTCAATGGGAATGCAACAAATCTGTTCTCATGAGTTCCATCTCACTGTTTGCTTTGCATATCCACCTGAAATGCAACAAATCCTATGGAGATCAGATTTCCATCATGTGCTTACCCTTGAAGATGTCTCTCATTTCACATCATTGAGGCTCACAGCAATATCCCTCCAACTCTCTCCATCAGTCCATTTGAATGACAGTGATTTACTGGCACTTGCACCTGGTTTCCAGCAGCTCAGGTCACTGGCTATAAATGAAGAAATTGGTTGGGGAAGTGCTAGAATCACCCCAAATGGTCTGTTACAGTTTCTTCAACAATGCCCACTCCTTCAAAACATTTGCCTTGCCATTAACACACAAGGTTACACTTCCACTCCTCTACAATCAGGTAGCATCCAACTTCCTGTTCCATCTCTTTCTGTCATGAATGTTGTCGACTCTGTCATTGCAGCAAAGTCAATTCCAGCAATGGCAGCTTTCTTTGCAAAATTTATACAACCTGGCCACCATATTTCTATCAAAAGCTGGGACACTGAAAGAATGACCATCCAAAATCACAGTGGTCAAGGTTACTGGTACAATCATGACTCAGATGTGTATAAGAGGCGGTGGCAAAAAGTATGCACCTTGGCAAACAAAATATCAAACAAGCAGCAATCTCAGCAGCAGTCAGCACTTGGGGCCCTTTCAGAGTTATTGTGTTCAGGGGACCAGATGAGCTGTCAGTGCATTATCTGTTAAGAAAATGCAGTACATATACTTTCATGTTGTATTAGTATCAGCAGTCACTGTGATTATGATATAGTTATTAGACTCTCCAAGATACCTGGCAAGCTATGCATCTGGTATGTTGATGTATTCAAATTCATCAACATCCCAATCCCAAGCTCACCTGCAGCATCACTTGCCATCATAGTTAGAATTCATTGTCATGACCATTTACTGGTCTCTCCTCTCATTCTTCCCACACCTTATCATGCTTGCCTTTGTTGAATCAGAGCAGACTTCAGATGCCTCCAAGTCACTGAAACTTAGTATGCATCTCCTGCTCAAGACTAATCTAGTCTTGTATGCCATGCCACTGCTCAGCCTCTTGATTAACTTCTTTCTCTTCAAATCCAAGTGTACAAAGGTGCACATCAAGGCTGTGCTGGCAGTCATCATCACATTTGCCATCCATCTGGTATTGTTCATTTGTTGATTACTGTGCCACCTTCAACAGATCTATAAGTTCTCCCATCATCCTTGCTTGACTCTCCTAGGAATTTCTGATGCTTTCATTTATATACTCAATGTCTGTCTGAATTAGCCTTATACCTGTTCTTGACACATAGTCCCTTCCCAGGTCACATTTTAATCTATATCTATACATCTTGCATGCTTGATTGCCCAATAGATCTTCTATTTTACATGGGGTATTTCAGACTATATCATATATAGAGTTATCTCTGCTTATGATTAGACACACTTGTCAGATGGATTTAAATTATCTCTCAAGGGGGAATGTCTTTGTTCATGCCTCTGAGTTGATGCTGGCTAGCTAAGTCTCAAGGCTCATAATTTTTCTGTGAGTGTTTCCAACATTGTGTCACATGAGTTGCATCATCACCAGCACCAGACTTTTGTAAAGTGCCATGAGCTAGGGAGATATGTCAATATGTTGCCTTTGGTAGATTTCCACTAGAGAGCCATGATTTCCATCACTTGTATTATGTGGTAAGCAGTGCACCCAAGATAGGTGTCCCTTCAAATTTGAGCAGATCAGATATCAAGTGATCATATCAGATTTTGCACTGGCAATGACCCATCAATAAGATAACCAATACTGGAAAACATCATTCCAATTCCCATCCAAGCACTAATCATTGATCATCCATGATGAGCATTCAACTCAATTGAAATGCCAGGACTTGTGAAATTCCTTATCTGAGTCATGAGGTATATATGCTGGCTTGGACATGGTGATCATTGGAGAGGGGTTGTTACAGTTTTGCTCCATCCTGAGGGCATCTCTTCTGTCAAGGCTACCTTTTCCCTTGTTGACTTCCCTTTTTCTTTACTTGTGAGTCATGACAGACAACAACTCCTTTATCATTGACAATCCTTCATAGACCTTCTATAACATTCCATTTCCCTCCCTTCCTTTTATGTCTTTCTCTATTCTCATATTATGTGTCCTCTTTCCTTTTATATTTTCCTCTATTCCTGTATTATGCATTCCTTTTCCTTTTATATCTTTCTCTCATTCATTGCTATGCACACAGCTTAGTCTGTGCACAATACCTCTAGGTATAAATAGTACCCATTGTAGCACAATGGTGTCCCTTAGCTAGTTCTATGCAATACAAGCATTTTAGCTAGTCCATCATCCACCTGAGTATTTCTCTTGTGAGACCCTTCCTTGAGATCAACCAGGAGCATTGCCATTCACTCTAAATCTCTTAGCCCTTGGATGACTTGATGTGACTCTGCATGAGCTCCTCATCATGCCAAGGTATCATTCCTCATTAGCTCCATCAGCATCTTACTGAGTAGATAAAGCCAAGAAGGACATTGACTGGTAGACATTACTAGTGTAACAAAAGAACTAGCTCTCTCCCTGCTTCCTGCTATTTAGCAGACTGCTCACCATTTTGTCCCAAAACATTTTTTGATTCCCCTCATCCAATGGCAAACAGCAACCTTCCCTCCCTTCCTCACTCTCTGCTTGCCCCCTCACTCGCCCCTCTGTGGAAGACATCAAATGAGACTTACAGACCTGCATTTGAGCTGCCACTGGACTGTCTCAACCTGATGTCCCCCTCCCACATTGCTCCCCATCATCTATTATCCCCTCCCAACTGCCCTCACCACCTACCCCTACTGAAGCAAGAGTAGTTTCACCTAGGATGCCTTCAGAGTTAAAGGCAGGACTCCCTGATGACTTTTCAGGGGATAGCAAGGATGCTAACCACTGGATGATAGCCATGAAGGCCTACTTCATGATTAATGATGTGTTACATATACTCAAATGACCACAACTTGAAGCTGCTGGTCATGTTAAATAAGATGACAAAGGGAAATGGTATCCCTTAGCTTTTGCCAAAAACTGGTAGATATACCCTTGAAAATCTTAACTGAGTAAAATTTCAACTATCTGGCTGTTATCTACATGTAAAATACATCAACTCTAGCTAGTTTAATTTGTGTTGTCACAAGGCATGAGAAATATCAGGGAATATCATTGTTATGCTGGTAATATCTGCCAGTCAATATTCTTCTCAGCTCTACCCATGCAGTAAGGTGCTGGTGGGGCTCACAAGGAACTCACACAGAGTCATGTCAAGTTGTACAAGGGCTAAGAGATTTGAAGTGAATGGCAATGCTTCCAGGTGATCCCACTGAAAGGTCTTGCTACTAGTAGAGGGAAACTCAAGCAGATGGACTAGAAGACATGTGTATTGTGTAGAACTAGCTAAGAGACACCATCATGCTATGTTGGGTATTTATACCAGTGGGTATTGTGCACAGACCAAGTTGTGTGCATAGCAGTGAAAGAGAGGAAGACATAAAGGGAAAGTGTACACATAATACCAAGACAAAGGGGGATGTATCAGGAAAGGGACATGTACCACAAGTCCAGAGAAGATTAAAAGAGGTGAAGAATAGAATGGAATGTCATAGAAGAGTTACAAAGGATTGTCAATGATAAAGGCATTGTCATCCATAATGATAAGGGAAAAAGGGGAAGTCAATGAGAGAAAAGGTGGCCTCAATGTAAGGAATGCCCTCTAGATGAATCAAAACTGTAACAATCATATCCACACTGACTTCCTGATGCATATACATTACTGGCATTTTACTGTATTTCAAAGAGCAACTTGAAGAATAATACCCAGTTTTCAAGACCTTCTGTGATGTATACTTTGTGTCAATTGCCATTGCAAGCTGATTGAATCATGTCTCATCTTTAATGTTAAAGTTATTGCCTGCTGACACCTTGTGGCCTTGAAGAAGATGGATCAGCTCAGCAGTTTCATTATGAGTCCATGTGGTTCAAGGGATACAGGCACACTGCTTGCCTGTGGTCTGAGGGTTAAGATTGCTAGCACCTCTTGATTGTAGAGATCAGGATGATCCTGATCAGCAAATCACTTTTGAGCTCTAGAGCACTCCAGAGCACTGGCTAGCAAGGTCTGCCAACCCATAGCAAATGTGAAAAATATTCTGCCTATAGACCTCACTTGAAATTTTTACCATACATTTTTATCATCAAATATATGCATTTGGTATCTCAGAGACTCTGTCCTGACCATTTTGGCTCAACTGCCTGTATGCCAGTGCACAAAAGTGTGTGAGAAAAACAGTGTATTGCTGATTGGCATCTGAGCCATTCGAGATGCTATCTGAGTGCATACCTGTGGAAGGATTCTAAACACTGCCAAGTTGCTGGGCAGTTCAAGTCAGTGAATATTTGGTGAGATGACTCAGCAGGCAAACTTGACGATTATGCGAATGTAACAATACGCGAACTAAATTTCTACACTACCATGACTGGTCACGACATAATTTATTAATTTAGGATTTATCATTGAGTCCGCTGACTCAGACTCGGCTAGTATCTACTCGCCAACATTGGCTCTGATTATCTTTAGAACAGCTCGTGCAAGCTCAATATATTCTGCGGCCGCCCCAGCATCCTCCTCCTTGCATTCCCGCTTCTCCCAATGCGTGATGCTGCCATCAATAAGCGACAAAGCCTCCTCGGGCGTGTGTTCATCGACCCAGCGTACGTACTCGTTTTCCTGCCACCCGTGCAGTGCGTGTGGGAGTGGTAACGGCGACCGCACGAGGATGTGATGGAGTACTACGAGCGGCGAGAGTCCCGCCGTGCGCTCGGGCACGGCCAAGTACGCATTGTCGAGGAACAAGAGCGGCCTGAACCATCAAAAAACTTTGATGAGAACCGGGAAAGGGTCGGGAAAAGGACACACACCGCATGGCTCTCAACGCCCTGTACTCGTCACCGATGCTCTCGAGGCTCCCGCTGCGTTTGCTCTGCGACCCATCTGCCAGGAACGCATTCAACGAAAATTCAAGTTCCGTCATGTCCGTCGTCAGCTGGAGCTTACCGCTCTCCCCGAGCGGCCGAGCGATCGAAGCGTGCAAAACGAATACGCGGATGACGTACTTGACCAGACCGGGCAACCTGCCTTGCATCAGTCTCTACCTTTGAGACAAGAGACGACGACGACGACTGTGACACGCACCAAGGTCGCACGATCTCGGGTGCAAAGTTACTCAACACGCCCGACTTGACAAAGTTGAGCTTGTCGACAAAGTCTTTCATGTACAAACTTGTTCCCGACATGCCACCCATCGGATCGAGGGCTCTTTGCAGGTCCAGTCTGTGTAATCTCGACACGATGCTTGCGAGCTCCTTTTTGATCGAGACGAGCAGTGGATCGACGATCTGATTGTATCTACTTCGTATTTTCTAAACGATGCAGATGAATCATGCAACTGTCTAAGCAAAATATCATTTACGCACGGTTACGCTCAGCCCGATGGCGGTAGACACGATCTCGGTGTGTTCTTCCATCAGTTTTTCCAGCTTAGTCCAGCAGTAATATAAACAGGTCGCAACTTGTCCATTCAGCAATTGTTGTGGCGTCGCCATGGGCCCCAACAACGACACGGCAGAACGGTCGGAAACGACCTGTGATGTACGGTATGAGCGACGTTTGTGAGAATGACGAGCCTCTCACCAGTCCGTCAGCTCTGGTGGCCACGTTGTTGAGACTTGCCGCTATATTCTCGGCTACCGCTCGCGCTAACAAGGGATCGAAGCGTGCAGAATCGAGCTCGTTGGTAACCGTGCGCACAATGTTGTTGCCTTCGTTTACGCCAGGGGGCGATCGAGAACCGCCGGAAAATGCCTGAGCGATTGCCTCATTCATTCTCGTCGATGAGCGAGAGATGTAAATGGCTTCAAAGGTAGAAAGCGAATGGAGCACGACGATGGTTTCTGGACTTGGTTTGGTCGTTGGCAACGATGAACATTCAAAGATGCCAAAAGAGACTCACGATTGATAAGACGGTGTGTAAACGGTGTCCGTATGCACGGCGATACTAGCAAAGAACTCGTGAAAAAGCCGTAGCAGCCTGGGATAGCCAGCGCTCAGTGTTTGCTGCAGGAAGCTCGATCCTATACTCGGGGTCAGATCAAATCGACGATGTCGAAACAATCACCGACCTTTGGCAGCGTCGCGTGCATGCTTTTCCAAAGATTTGCCCAGTGAAACCCAAAATACAGTGCTTGGTTTACTGTCAATCGCCTAACATCCCCATGATCAACCATCTGCAAACACATGGGCGACGGTACAAACCTTGAGTGCCTCATCAAGGAATGACACGCCGCTCAGCGAATCTCTCTTGAGATTGAGCACCTTCTCGAGGATGTAAACCTGGTAGAAGCGAAAGCCTGACTCTAGGGAATAGTCGACTTGGAAGAGTCAAATCCCACCTTGATGCAGCATCCCGCCATTTCCTCGACGAGCGATTCGAGTCTCGCCCACAGTACAGCTGCAAATTGGGGTGCGGTGACGTTCGTCGGCTCTGTCCGCACGCGCGACTTGTATAGCAGCCCTTGCGAAGGTTGTGGAGGCTCTGGAAACGCACGCCATGATCAAACGATTGAAGTCTGCAAGCGGATCGCACCCACCCTTGGCCACGATCTCTTTCGATATTCGGGAGAGGTCAAAGGCGTTTTGAATGCGCTCCTCCACCGCCTCGCTCAAATCGCGTACGAGGCCTTCCACCAGCGTCGGCAAACTGCGCAGGTTATATGCGGTCTGCAGCGACGACGCAAGCAGCGATTGATCCTACCGACGACGAGGGCGTTAGGAAGTTCC
Source organism: Leccinellum rugosiceps (assembly GCA_038089755.1). NCBI lineage: Eukaryota > Fungi > Basidiomycota > Agaricomycetes > Boletales > Boletaceae > Leccinellum > Leccinellum rugosiceps. Next base: position 21,823 of record JBBPLL010000125.1, on the reverse strand, counting down.
TGAGACGAGCGCAACGTCACACACAAGAGAGGTTAACCCCTGCAGCACCATGGCCTCCATCTCTTCCTTGACTTTCTTCCGCGCCTCAGCGATGAACGGGATATATGCGGCCGCTGCATCGACGGACCGCAGCGGAATACTGTTCACGCTTGTCGCCAGTACCGACACCGACAACGGCTCGCCGTCCGTGTTCACCCGCGTCTCCTCTCCATCGTCCGGCCCGTCGAGTAATGCACCTGCCAACACCCCATACCCGGTTCCGGTGATCCACAAGACGAGACAAAAAGAGGAGAGACACACCCAATTCAGCGATGCTCAACGCCGCCTTGGCGATCGTCCGCTCCTTCTCTTCTCGGTGATCCCCCGCGATTCCTGTACTGGTAGGAGCACGACTGTTGCGGTCATACCCGGCGAGTTCGCTCATCTGTGCCTCGAGCCGCTTCACGAGGAGCGCAAACCGTGCAGTGCGGCGGAGCGCGTCATTCGCCTGGCGTAGACGCTGTAGCCGTGCAACGTTGGCCTGTAGGGCTTCGTACGGTAGGCGGATGTTTTGGCGCAGTCTGGCGGTGGAATAGGGGAATGGAGGAGGGAAAAATCGTCGTCAGCTCAGCTCAGCGGCACAACCCAACCCGAACGCACTCCAAACACAAAAATAAGATTTTTTAAAAATCACTCACTTGTCGATCGAGGACTCGACATCATCGAGGCCATGTCGGACGGTGGACAATGCGCCCGAAAGCTTGCTCGCACTCGACGCGTGCTGCAACAGATCTTCGTGGTGTGCAGTGACCTAACACGCAGCGCAAGTCAACACGAACGAGGAAAAACGAGTGGGGACGACACATACCAGGGTCTTGATCTGCCTGCTGACGTCATCGATTCCGACGTCGAGCTTGGAGATCGCTACGGAAATCTCCTCCTTGGCAGGTTCTTGGATGGTCAGCGCGGGCTTGTGTCTTGGATGCGACGACGAGGTCGCAGGGTAAGGGTCGCCAGCGAGAACAGCGTTGGCGTACGCGCTTGGATCGAAATCTGGGGCGGCGAAGACAACATAGTCTGTGGACGTACTCGGGTAAGGTTGGTAGAGAAGGAATGGATACGACGAATACCTGCCATTGTCGCTTGCAGTCTGTCTGCTGGACCTGACCTGCCTGCGGCGATGACGAACGACAAATGTGGCGGTGCTGTTACATTGTCATTGATCACGTGTGGTGTCACACCGCGTTCGTGACAGACGCGTCGCGTCATTTATGTCCCTTTCCCGCTCACGCTCCGAGAGATTGTCATTCCAAGAAAGTATTCGACTACCATCTGCTACGATCCTTCATATGGTACAAATCACCCCCTCCCCGAGCTACAAAACATTCTACTAGGTACAAACCAACTTCACAGCAGAGCGACAGTGGTATGGATGCAACCAATGAGGTGCGTCCGATTCTCAGAAATACAGGAAGATATAGAAAAAGAAAAAGAAAAAGAATGGGGTAAAAGGAACCAGGAATCACGCCAATCCCACTGATGGTACACCCTCCATTCTATACCCACTTGCACTCTCATCAACCGTAATGGCAAACGGCGTCCCGACAGCGGGACCGTATACAATTTTGAGATGGCGAGTGAAAAAATATGTGTAATTCCTTCCAGTTCGATGAGGGTATGATGATGGGTCCAATGCTGATACTGATGCCGATGCCGATGCTGAATTCTGCTTTGGTACATATTGTGGCTCTCAATCAGCGTCTTCGGGCTTTGGCCCTCGATCGTGCCTTTGGCCGCGCCTGCACGGTCGCGTTCGTCTTCAATTCGTCAGTGACGGCATTCTTCGTCGCCGTTCTCGCTCGAGAGCCACTTTTAGCTCTGGGACGGGCAACTCGAACCCTCTTGGCAGTAGGTTCCTCGATGCCATCCTCTTCTGCGTCCACTTCTTCGGCTCCATCTTCTGATGCCTTGATACCCTTGGATTTCGTGGCCTCTTCTTCACACAGGCTGACGGCTGTGCTAGAGCCAGACTCCGCCCCCCCGATGGACTCGGGGGTCACTGAAGACGACTCTCTGGAGGGCGTCCGTGCCTGAGATAAGCCCCGAGCGCGAACGGATGGCGTGAGAGTGGATGCAACAGAGGCAGGCGATCTAGAGTTCGCTGCTTTTGTCCTGCGCTCGCGCTGACGTACACTCTTACGCGGCTCTGGCACTTCTTCCACATCGGGTGGGTCGGGCTGCACAGCGTCTGCTGCACTTACGGAAATGAGGATATCGGGAGAGTCGATACGCTCGCGCTTCGCAGATCTGCTGACGGTCGGCGGAGCGTCAGGTGTGAGTAGCAGGGCAGCCTGCGCGGATTTAGGTGCTCCGGAGCTGTCTCCTTGACGAGCGACCCCGTCTGCAGGTCCGTTATGAGCATTATCAGACTTGGCTTGAGCGTCTGCGGAACGGGAAATAGCCGATCTGCGTGGCCTTGCACGCTTGCGGGGAGGAGGAGTCGGTCTGTCCTCTTCGTCCATTGTTTCGTCGCCGCTGGCACCGTTGGTCGTCGATGGAAGAATTGCAAGAGGTTTACGCTTGCGGAGGTTCATCCTGTTCTCAGGCTCGGCGGGGGTATACGTCGCATACCAAGGTAAGGATGCGAGAGCTGGGGCATAAGCAAGCTGCATGCTCTTAAGAATCCAGAGGTTCTCTGGGACGTCGATCCATCCGATCGGAGAAAGAATAGGTGTGGGTGTTGTATCTTTGAAACATGTATCAGCGTGAGTGGGACACAGGTCCCCGAGGGCGAGAGCGGGAGACAAAGACACCCACCCAAGACAGATTGAACCAATAAAGCGGTAGCCTTTTTCTGCTCTCTGTTCCAGAAAGCCCAGTGTGCCGGATGGAGAGGATGGTAAAAAACAGAGAGGGCGACAAGCGCCAGGACCCGCTTGTCGGTGGGCAATGGGGGGTACTCGGGCGGTGCGATGGTGGCGGCTTCGAGGAACTGCTTAACGGAGGGCAGCTTTGCGGTGAGGACGCCGTCTGCGAGCATGCCAGGAGCGACCGGAGGCGCCGGCACGACATCTGGGTAAGACCGGGGTGGAGGCGGGGGTGTCTGAGAGAGTATGTGGAGGGGATCGTGACGGGGATATACGGGCTTTGGAGGATGTTCGGGTGGCTCTGCGCTGGATTTCTGAGGAGCGTCTGGGCGAATGGAGGAGATGGGGAATCTGGAGTTGGAAGAGGCGGGAAAGTCGTACTCGAGGGAGGGCGGGAGGTCGCGTGAGGCAGGGTAAGGAGCAGGCTGGCAGGGCTGGAGAGGTGAGCGGAAATGCTCTGCGTGCGGGTGGGTGGAAGAGCGCATGAGATGGAGTCTCTTTGGGCGGGAGTCCGAGGATATGAGGGGAATGGCAAGAGGCGTGGAAGTTGAGAGAGTGGCAAGCGACGAAGTGTAGAAACACGAGTTGAAGATGAGAGACGATGAAATGCGAGACAGACAAAGATGACAGAAAGAGAGCTCAAGTCGAGTGTTGAGTTGGTGCGAGCTCTCCGCGCGCCGGCTTGCGAGGCGAGGCAGGGCAGGGCAGCATGCACTATCCAATTCCCCGATCTAGCCATTGCCAAATCTGGATACCTCTCTTCCAACACGTGGCTCTTACAGTGCACAAAGAAAACGAACTCATAAAGCAAAGGTCTCCTCCTTTGTCTCTTTGTGCCATGCAGTAGCCACTGCTGTCCGTATTCACATCCCAAGTCAAAGCGGACACCGTAATCGCCGCGGAGGACCGCTTATGAAGCCGCCACCATCTAATCTTATCACACATCCGCCCCTTCCAGATCAGTTCATGCCGCCGACACTACTGCACACTGCGTATCACTCCATATCACACACATAGATCAGCTGAGTCGAGGTTCCAGCGTGTGCTCCACAACCTCGCGGAGGGACGGACACGATTCAGATCAGTCAACGTCCACTCGATGGCCCATCAGCTGGTTTACCCACAACGTACTCGGCTAACCCACGCCACACTCCCCTGCGTGCACGCACGTCATATATGCCTCGGATCGCTTTCCGAACATTTCATCACCATCTAACCACAACTACCGTTCCGTGGCGCACTCCGGATATACCACTGGGGATACTTGGGTCATCCCAGCAAGCATATCTTGCACTCGTCCAGTACTGAAATCCCGCGTTACCGGTGCGATAATTACGGCACGCACAACCAGTGACGGATCGATATCTGGTGGTGCTAAGTAGGCGGGAAGCATGGGTATCGGCAATTCCGACTACTCGGCAGAAGCGTGTCCCATGAGATCGTCAGACTGTATCTTTGACCAGCATCACTTACATCAACCCGCTCGAGGTACCCAACGACCCACACATAGCTCTTTCGATCCAGTGCCCATCTATGGTCGACGTTGGGGTCCTTTACGCTCGGCACGGACATGACAGCCTCCGCGTCAACGCAGAGACTTACATCCACAAGCAATGCCTTGGATGCGTCGTGCAGTAATACAAGCGTGCTTTCGGCATCATATGTGAGCATCCTGTGCTTGCCGACCCCTGTGTACAGCGAGGCATGCAATAAAATGTAATCAAAGCCGCACCTTCCCGCAACACGCAATTTCCGTCCAACATCGTCATCACAGATGCGATCTAACATCACGATCGTCGCACTGTCCACTTGCTGGGGCATCCCCGACGGTAGTAAATAACAATATCACAGAACGGCCGTCGCCAAGCCTGTAAAGAGAAACTCTTCAATATTCAAATTCAAACGGATTTGCACTTCCAAGGTGAAATCGAGAAGGGGGGAGACCAGACAGGTCTTTGCGTCTCCGCTTCGGACCTGGTCGTGTTGGAGTATGGTATTACCATTCTTGGATGTTTTGTTTTCCGACAGCTTCTGATCCTAACATGCACAAACAAAACTCGACTTGTCGCCTTGTTGAATGCCCTCATGTCTTCGTGGAGAAATTCAGGGTTAGTACGCCTGCTTTACAGCGACATTCTCGTGTATACAAGCCAGGCACTTGTGTCGTCATTGCGTATGACGGTGTTTGTTTATCAATCAAGGGATGCGGTGATGTGGCGCACGACCATTCCTCCCGATCAATGTTGACAGTCCCAAATAATATACCTTTTACAGTGCCTTTTGACAAACCACTATGAATTTTCGCATATGGTTCCATTTTCGTTGACGAGGCACCACCGTAGTCTCACTGTCTCGACTGTCTCGTTCCTTGGTCACTTCTGACAGAATTGCAGGAGGCGCTGTCGAGCTTGGCGCACTTCGTTTTACCCGATCATGATCGCACCCGCGGAACCGATCGAACAGCATGTTTTCAGCTCGTGCGGTATATCTGCAGATCAAAGCCATTTTTTCATCCAACTCGTTGGATCTAGGGTTTCTTCCAACGCCAGCCATCGTCTTTGAGCACGTCTGTTGAACGTCTACGACATACACACGTTCCCGTGTCGAACGCCCGTTTCTGCTCCTCAAAACACGCTTTCCGACAAAAACAAATTGCAGGTGATTGATGGGCAGGATCGTGGCACGCTGAAGTATGATCGCGAGCGGCCCAAACGGGCATGTCTACCCATTTCTCCACTTGCCTGGCCCGTTTTACGTTATCGCATATATGCGACCAGCCTCTGGTTCTCGCACCCCTTCCAAGATTCGCGAGAAATTAGAAATGGTGCCCAGGCCCTTTATGCGGCTTTTACATACGCATACGCATTCCTCGAACTGACTCTCGCTTTGTTTTTGCAGGGCATCTGAAATTGCAAATGAAAACGCCAGGTCGTCGGTTCCTACACACTCGAGGTGGTCCTCATTGGATGATGCTTATCCCAAAGGATCCCTCGAGGCTACACTTCGATCGGAGGGTAGTGTTCCCTCCTTCCTCGGGTATTTCCGTGGGTGGAAAAGAAGACCGGTGGACATACTTTGAACCCCGACGACTACAATGGAAGCACCGTTGGCTACTTGTACGTGCAACGACAGCAAATTGCTGAGTTTTCTTCCGCAAAAAGTCAGATAGTAGTTGGCTGCGGGCAACACTGCTGTTCCCATCCTTCACCAGGGTCGCGACAGCCCCTCAAAGGGGAGGGGTGGAGAAGAAGGCGGTCGTATCCACCTCTTCCGAATTGTGTGGCTTTCGAGGAACGTTCTCTAACTCATTCATTCACTCGGGTGTGACTGACTGCTTATCATGCGTGTCATCATACTTGGTTAGCCTTAGCGGAGCCGGTAACCTGGCGCGATTCCCCTGTATGACGATGGGCGCTCACCGCATCGTTACGTTCGCTCAACGTTAACGACATGCGCCAGCAGCACTGCCAGAGGGCGTCGACGGTACGACGGTGCTAAACCGCTATTGGGACAATGGTAGTGCTGATGCAGCATTTGATCGTTTCATTCATTCGGCCTTTCAACTGCACATGTCCTTCGAGACCGCATCCAGTGCGAGTGACCGACGACCGATCTCCGTCCTGTACACGCACCGGGCTATACTATGTGATGAGTATGAAATTCACTACTCCCGTACCGCTTTCGTCGTTCTCTTTCGCGCGCGTGCATTTGACTCACTCACGCAACAATATAGAACCGGAACCCGAGTGGAAATGGTCACTAATTTACCCAGCGCTCGCAGGGGCGGCGCCTGAGTGTGATCTCACGAGAAATGGGGTGCGGTAAATCCATACGGGTTGGAAGCGGTGCAGATAGTCCGGCGATACAACTAACTGAACAGGAATGGGACATTCATTCAACTTAGGGTACTTCCCTGGGCCCACGGGGCACACGTTTTTGCGTGCTTGCCATCGTACACTGAATGTCTAACGGTAAAGGGTATCATTGGACAGTGGTGAACCTACCGTTAAGTATTATTGTTATTATTGTTTGTGGGGTGGCATGCGAAAGCACATGCCTACATACTTACCGTGAAGGGTTAAACTTTGTGTTCGGTAAAGAGAGAGCGTTCCAGGCAGTTGTCACGTCACGGATACCGAATATGAGCAAACTTTACATTACGGTTCGGCATTTCTCGTGATCGGTACACTGTGTTGCCGGTACCTGGATCGTCCTACGACCGCGGAAGGCCAAGGACAAAATTAGCACACCGATGAGTTCGTGGGGATGGTCCGCTCCCGCTATTCAGGTTCGACTTGTTTGGTACGCATGTACCACGAGGGTGCTGTGCGGTTCGGGGGACGTTGGCCCTGAGGGGAACGGGGGAGGCGGGCGGCGGGTGAATGCGTGGCGACGAATTGGCCAAGGACAGCGGCCGGGAAGAACTCCGGAAATCCACTGGCAGGTGGGCGTGTTCAATTTCGGTTAGATCGGAATCGTGGTGGCGATGACAGGTCATTTGCCCATCAAGTATGCGAGTGACCTTGTGGTCACCGGCGGTTGCTGGGGAGCGGGCACTGCCTACGTCACGGGCATCGCGCAGCGACGATGCTGCAGATTGAGTAGGGAGCGCGTGCGGGCAGGCGGGAGGGGGGACGGGAGGAAGCGAAGAAGAGCATCATATGGGCCTATCGGTGGTAGGAATTGCGCTCGAGGGAGAAGATAGTACATATAAGAGGATAAGCCGAATGGACATACGTATCATGACTATTTTGGGATGTCTGGTGACGTTCCTGAAGAGAGGCCGGTGCGGACATTGCCTGCCAATGGACCTTGGTGTGTCAGGTTTGGGCGTGAGAGGAAGGAACTTTGGAGAGGGGGGGTCGAGGAGGGATGTGGCGTGGCGTGGCGCGTGGATGGTAAGTAGAGATCCGAAACGTGGTATTCTATGGTGGATGCGGAAAAGGAGGGGAAATGGGTTGGTTTCAGATGGGCCGGCCGCACGGCCTCAAGGGTGGATAAAACGTTGTTGTTGGCGAGCTGTATAACAAACGTTGCGTGGTGTGTGTGTGCGATCCCCCAACAGCTCAATATCCCCGTCCGTGTCGGCGGAGGAGGACAAGGAGGGAGGGGGAACCGAGATGCGACATTTCCCGTAATAACGAGTTTAGCACGTTCATGGGGGTCGTCTTGTACATATTTTAATTTTTTAGTGCACTGCGAGGAGCTCAGGCTCAAGCTCAGGTTCAGGCTATTCCCGTAAGCGCTGTGACCGGCAAGGCACTCCCTCTTTAGCCATTTTCTAGCCGTCCTCTCAACTCATCCTGCCACTGTTACGCTGGTCTCTCTCTCTTCCCATCATCACCATCTCTCCATCATGTCGTCCCTTCCCTCCTCCTCCTCCTCCTCCTCATCACACCACTCTAACCCAAAGAGACGGTGTGTTTCCCCTCGTCCTCGTCCCCGTCTCCACCTTCGCTCATCCTCTCACCAACAGGAAATGGACGCGCGAACAACTCCTCAAGAGTCTAGAGGTCGCTCCATCCTCTCTCCTCGTTCCTACCTCCTGACCCGTTCTCGTCCTCCCACAGATCCTGGGCCCTCTCTCCGCACCGCTGCCACCGGACCTGCCACCATCACCCCCGTCCTCCCGGTCAAACTCCCCTGCCCCGCCTCCGCTCAAGCGCAAGCATGACCCCCCTTCCCAGGACTTCGAGTCTTCTAAACGCCAGCGCATAACTAGCCACCCAGATACGCTATCACAGCATCCCCACCACTATCATCATCCCCAGCCACCCCCGCCTCCCCTCCATAGGCCCTCGAACCAAGCTACCAACTTCAACCTGCGCTCTGAGCCCTCAGAGGACGGCGAAGTCAGAGAGGACGTTGCTTCCGTCTCCTCTCGTCCACCAGCGACCTCACTGCTCCACTCCTTCGTACCTGTCCGTCGACCACGCCGAAGCAAGATTGCTCCCCTTGACTTCGATATCATACACCAAAAATATCACAACGCCGGCCGTCGGCTCAAGTTCTCTGGTGATGCACGCTTCTGGTCAACATACCCTTCCTCCCACAAGGAATATCGCCCGCTGTCGCATCCTCCGCCGCCAAACTCCCAATACCACAAATATGGGGCAATCATCGCACGCCTAGAACTCGTAGATGCCCTCGTCTGTTTTGCTTACTCGTTATGGATCAAGGATTATGGCAAGAAAGCATGCTTCCATGAAACTTGGGTCACTATCGAAGCTTTTTTGGGCTGGTGTAAAAATAAATGGACAACCGAGGACACCTTTGGTGAACGCGAAAAAGCCCTCCTGGGCTTGATGTAAGCCGTTTACTCCCCTCCTGTGGCCCGCTCACACATCAGTCTTTCCTCCCATACAGCTGGATGATCGAGGGTTTCATCCGTGCCCGCAAGTTCTATTATGCTGCGAAACAGGTAGTAGACCCTGAGTTGGATCGCACATGGGCCAAGATGAAGTCCGAGATGGCCCTGCTAAGCCGGGAGGCGGAGAAAGCGGAGATGAATGGTACTGCAGGCGCCGCGGGCCAGCTCGCTCTTGCCTCCCAAGCGACGCCTCAGATGCTTCCTTCTCCCGCCAGCATCGCTCCCGCGAACAGTGCCAACTCGACGCCCATCACAAATAGCGCGGGTGGTACCCCCAACACTAGCAGCTCAAGCGCCACCCTCGTCGCTTCCCAGTTCTCCCACCCGCCACGGTCTGCACAGTCTGCGCAAGCTGCATTACCACCCCACCTGGTTACTCACGTGCCAAACGCCTCTGATGGGCGTGCGCCATCTACTACCATGATTGCGGCCGCCGCAAAGGCAACTGCCTCACTTGGACCTACCCTCACATATGCCCTCAAGGAGCAGTCGAGCGGTATCGTTTCCGCAGGCTACTGCATGGAGCACGCTCAAAAGTACTTGACACTCCCGATCTTGAACCGCCACTATCCCACGACCTTTGCTCGTGTGGTGGGAACGAGCTTCTCGGCGCACGAGGAGCATGAGCCCGATATTGAGGACGAAGAAGGCGAGCTTTTCTGGCCAGGCCAGTGCGTCACTGGCGAGGGACTCGGGTGGGTTTGCCTCATGGGCAAAGCCATGGTCAAAGAAATCGGCCGTGACTTTGGGTACATCGGTCTCGCAGGCGTTGTTCCCAAGCCAGAACCGCCCTCGGGAACTTCTCCGGCAGATTCTCTGCGACAATCCGTTCATCGGTGACATTATCGTGAGCGTTCTTGATTTCTTGTCGGCATCAACATCTCGGGACACGGAGACATCATCGGATTTGCACCAACACGCCATCTTTTGGACGAATTTTCAACTAGAATTTTTGCAGTGGGATCAGGGAGGATGGATTCTTGGCATATGGCCGACCTGGCAGTCATTCGCAGTCCCCCACTACGAGCCTGCAACACTTGGCCACACCGCATCTTCCACTGCGAGCGCGGAACGAGCTCGATCCAGATACGCACTCTAACGCATCAGATGATCTTCATAAGGATCTCCGGTGACGACGACGCCGTCTCACAGCCTCAGATAGCGACTATCGTGTCCACCATTTGTATTTTACTCATAATTTCCTCGGACCAAAACCCGTTCCATATGGTCGTCCCAGGACGCACCCTGACTTCGTATTACAGTGGCTTCCTCCGTTGACTTGATTCAGTTACCACGCACGTTTTTTCACTCGTTTGCTCTTTCTGAATCGCAACGCGGTCCCTATGCCGGTCCGAGCGCAACTTGATATTTATCCCGGATCTACCCGTTTCCAGGTCGACACAGGATGCTTGGCGCTTTACGAGGCTAGGTCGCCGCACGTCAGGCCTTCAGGCTTGGTCCGAGCTCATCTCGATCGCGTTTCTTGACCATAGACTAGGAGCGCGACAAAAAGGAACAAGCCAGGACAGAGAGAGGAGAATGGCCTCCGTACATATGTGTACTCGATACCTGTTTTCATATTTATCAAGCCCTGGGTCGCCGCCGTCGCATCTGCCACTCTAGTTTCTTTTCCCCTTTTTCCGTAGAAGCGGCGGCTTGGGGTTCCTTACATCGTCGATCGTGCTACAGGATCGATCGGTGAGGATCTGTATTTTTCTTTTGCTTAGCTGGCAACGGCGGCGTCGTATCAAGTTGACAGCTCGACAACAAGGCGGTCTTTGCAGTGTTAATCAGTAATAGGCCGTGTAACATACTCGCGTGGCTGTTATCTCCAAGCAATTTTTCCTTTCTTTTTCTTATCCCCGGAGTTGGCAGGTCGACCATCGGCTGATTAACTCCCACAGCGAGTAGTACGACTTCCTCTGCATTTTGTGTGCGGCTCGGACTGCGCGTGCTGCGGCTATTTGCTTAGAAGACTGATAAGTAGACAGCATCCACGTGTGCAAGTTCTAGGCGTTTTGACCACGCGAAGCAAGAGAACATTCTAATTAGAAAAAATCAAAGCAAGCAAAGGTGGAATCAAGGTGGACGTTACGTCGGCAATTTGCCCACGGTCCGGATGGCGCTCGGGATCGTCCGAGACATTGGAACGATTTGAATTCGTTCTACCATTCTCCTCAGCTTCCAGCCCCCGAAACAGGTGGACAGAGTTAAGAATGGACCCGTCTAATATGATGGAGCTAGCCCTTGCTCGTCAAACTTTCTTATCATTATTATTGTCAAGAATTTTTGTATCCTGATAGGGCTTTTTGCTAAGTTACTTTTTAGTTTTCATTTTGATTTTCATTCAACTGCGCCACCACCAACCATTACTGGAGGTCGTTCACATCGCTCCATTTCCAAATGGAGAGGAAGTCGGTAGGTGCTACCGTGCATAGCAATGCCCGTCTGTGTCCGTCATACCGTGACGACACGTGTCGAAATATGATGCGTGATGGGGGAGGTGTTGGCAGGACGAAATTAAGCGGTCTCAGGTAGGTTCTCAGTTTCTTGATCGGTTGACCAACAGTGGACTCCTTCGATGCTTTTCCGATCGTTCTTCCTCGGGTCGAGGCGATATATTAGCACCTTTTTTTTTTCTTTGAATTCTTTTTTGAATTTTGAACTATGAAAGAGGAAGGGCGGCGGCAGGTGGCGTCCCCGGATCCGAATCTAGGTACGACGCGACGGTGGGTATGTATCATGGGTATGTACGTGTTTTCCATTCATTTCTCCATCCTTCCTGGGCCAGCGCTTTGCGCGCCCATCTTCCCTTCTCTCTTCGCTTTCTGCTCGAGAGCGCCGTGCGCCGGGGCCGCAGTATCGTGTGTGTCGCCGCATCATAGGACCTGCGTGCCGTGTCTCGCGTGCTATGGTAAGTTCTTGGCGCGCAGTACACGTCGATCAGCATGCATCCTTTTACCGCCGAGCATGGCCGTCGATTCCCCCGATCCCCCCGAGTCCCCGTTTTCGAACCCTAGAATTTCTTTTCTTTTCTTTTTTTGGGAGATACTGTATGATTTGCATGGCGCGAGGCGTGGCAGGGGGCTCCAGGCCCTCGAGAACAGCACATATTGATACACTGATCGAACGAATCAACAAATGGACCAACGAACAAAAAGACAGAGGTGTGGATGAGTGGCCGAGGGCAAGGGGCGAGCGACCGAGGGCAGGGACAAGGGCGATCGAGGGGCGAGGGAACGAGGGGGGGGACGAGGTTAAGGTTGGTCGGATTATTACACGGTGGCACCGCCGCTGGCATGATGGCGTGTGGGCGCGCCGGGGGGGTATGGTATGTAAGTCTGTGCAGCACAATTCATGTGGCGTTTACTACGTATGTATCGAACGTTGCAATGGAACGGGTCGACACGATTGGATCTGTACATATACACCCCATATGCGGACGCGAAGGCGTACCTGTTTGCAATGTGTCAGTTTGGGCGTTCAGGCTCCGGAGTGTTCAGCGGGATAATCGGTGATGGGCGCAAGGTCTAAGGCGCAAGGTTCGAGCAGCCAAGTATGGATGGTATCAACAGCGCTCAGACCACGCAACTATGATGGAATGATCAATATTATGATTATATGTGAATATGTGCGGCTATCAATGTGTATACATACTGACTTCCGGAATGACGTGGGGAAACTTCGATCTTTGTGCCCCTTCTCGTGCTAGCGCCCGGGCCCTCCTACTAGTGAAGAAGCGTCTTGATCATGGACAGCTTGCAGGGTCCTCTATACAATATTGTCGAGGACACGTGCGTACCGGAGTCCGCAGTCGACGAGGTAGTAAGTTACCATGCTGACCCGGATCCAACTCGAGACTCGTCGCTTTATTGCCTCTGTTCTCTGAAACGGGGCAATGCCATCGTGACTGCCACAGCCCCTGACGGACCCTACGATGTGTACCTCGATCAGCCGAATTCGAATTGGGGCGATCCTCGAGAGCTGGTTCACGATTGTGATGAAATCGTGCATCATGACTGGGTTCCGGCGTTCACTGACTTCAAGTAAATCGTACTCTGGGTGTGTATTGTGGGTCACGCTGGAAATACAATACATATGCATTGCTAATATTACTCGGGACTAAACCGGCCCGCAGATCAAGAACGGTTTAAGACCGTGCCATTCGGGGGTCCCGACGGGGCTTCCCGGAGGGGTGGGCGTCCCTTGTCAATATACCGTACATCCACGATCTAAATTATGTACATACATCCCAACAAGTCCTTTCCGAATTCATGGACGGGATCTTGACGGTATGATACGGTACGGGGCGGTCAGATGCGTGGTGGCTTGTATGATTAGGTCGATATGTGTACTATACGATTTAGATGGACGCCGATCTCGACCGTTCATCCAACTTCAATCGAGGCGCGACGCGTCTGAATCGTTCAAAATCAGTCCGCTCATTCGTCCCGAATTTGGAGAGGAAATGAGGGGCGCTAGAAGGGAGACGGATCCAGGTGAACGGGTATAAGCGCAACGTGCGAACGTGCGTCCGACGGCACGCATCATCATCATGTATTGGTTAATTAATACATGATTCTGTGGCGCATGTGCAACCTGGGCTTCGGGACGAGGAAGGGGGGACGCGTTTGTGGACTGCAGTAAGCACTTGCAGTAAGTTACCTACAAATAACTAGCAATAGTGCATTGCGATTAACTCGATCTCGCGCCACACACTGCTACGCCTCATCGAGGAAGACGAGTTTACGGGAGGGAAAGTTGACATACCTCTCTCAGTCTAGTTCATGACAATTTCAAAGAAGGCAGAAAAACGGGGTAGGGCCCAGGATGACGGCGTGACACCCGGGGGTTCCGTCATGTGGACTTTCCTAGCATAAAACGTCTGAGACGAGGATTCAATGCGGACATGCGAGAGCGACGGAAAGGCCGAGGGCGGGAGAAGGTGAAGGAAAGATCCGAGGCCGCGACGGCGGACAACGGTCGTCCGGCCGTCTCTGGAGGTCGAACAAGCGACGTCATTATCACCATCTTTGGGCAACATTGAACGAGAACCTCAAAAGGGTGCATGGTTCGTCACGGAAGAAAGTCTTGGCCTCGTTTCGCGTTATGCCTTTTTCTCATGCAATGAACGAGTGGCGGCAGAACCCGTGGAAAATTCCAGGATCTCGCTATCTATGCGCCGCGAACGATTTATCGATCGAGAGAAGAAGCACGGCACTGGCAGCACGTGCATTCCACCGAACACTGTCGAAAAAACCTAGAGATAACAACGTGTTGACTCGCAAGTTGTAAGCATGCAAATGTGTCATTGGGATACATGGATGAAGCGTAAGGTTGCATTCATAAAGGGCTGATGCTTGGAACACGAGATCGATGAAAAGGGGACACGTAATGAAAATGCCCATATGTTGCAGCCATACTCGTACCGCAATCCCAAGTCCATCTGCACATGCATACCGCATAGGGGTATATTTTCACCGGTTGGACTTGGCCACACGTTCGAGCTCGTCCTTTTTCTGTTGGAACGACGGTCACATGAGTACATGAACCATGGGTACGGTAGACTGTGTCTGACCTTGATAGCATACGAGTTCGAAGAACCCTTGGCGGCGTTGATGAGCTCGTCGGCGAGACACTCGGCGATAGACTTGACGTTACGAAACGCAGACTCGCGGGTCTACAATAGATCGCTGTGAGAACAAGGTTCATACAGACGCATAACGGTTGAGCTTACGCCGATGGTGAGGAGGGCAATAGCCTGATTTACTCTCCGTAGAGGGGACACATCAACGGCCTGACGACGGACGGTACCCTGCGAACCGATACGCGTCGAGTCTTCTCGGGGACCCGTGTTGACGATTGCGTCCACAAGAACCTGAAGTGAGATGTCAAATTCGATCCAAAGACTCTAGTTCTAAATCGTACGCACTTGGATAGGGTTTTGGTCAGTAAGAAGGTGAATGACCTCAAAAGCATGTGCGACGATGCGGACGGCCAAGAGCTTCTTGCCATTGTTGCGACCCTTCATCATCAAACTGCCAACCAAGTCAGGCGTCTCAGATCTTTGGTCTCTGTTCTGGTGGTTTGACACGCATCGGCATACCTGTCAACGAGACGCTCGACGATGGGCATCTGTGCCTTCTTGAACTGCTTCTTTGCATAACGGCCAGCAGTGTGGGGGAGGTAGACCGCATGGCGGACCTGAATGTAGTCGGTCAACGAGATGTCCTTGACCTCGACACTGTAACCATGATCAATGACGAGTTCTTCCTTGAGCGTACAGATGCATACTCCTGAGTGTCCCATTTTCCGAAAAGTTTGATTTCCTGGCCAAGTTTCGAGACATCCTTGGGAAGTGTTTGAGCCATTTTGAGGTGATCTTGAGGTCTTCAAGTGTAAGCGTGAATTCCGCCTCGGCGACGAGCTCGATGTTTGTCTCTGTTGTTATGACGAACAACAACTAAGAATTAGAGTTTGACGCCTTTCGGTTGTTACCGAAACTGTACAGTTTCTCTTGTAAGATAATTTCCGGAGGTATTACACTACGTGACTTGTGTACCGTAACAAAATGTATAGATAGATTATTTCCTCGCCCTTCAGTCGCGGATGCCAAAAAGTGCCACAAGATCTAATAAAACGGACCTCATGAGCAACCCGTCGCCGAAAATAAGAGCCCCACCATTCACCTTGCAGTCTAGCTTCTCTTTTCTCGCGTACGGTCTCCGTGCGCTTGGTGCCAGAGAATGCCTGTGAAGTTTTGGCAAGGTCAGCCCCATCCCGCCGTGCGCGGACAAACTACATACATGCTTGATCAGGAGTTTCTTCTTCTCTTGAATCTCAATGACCTGGAACGAATGGTCGGTGTCAGAACTGTCAGTCTGTGATGATCGAAAGGGTGACTTGCCTTGGATTCAACAGTGTTCTCAGCGATCAACTGATATACGTGAACCGGTTTCGTCTGTCCGATGCTATAGGAATCGATGGACGTCGGTATCTGTCTGAGCATCCAGGTATGACATTGCACTTACCGATTGCATCTATCAATGGCCTGGCTTTCGATGCCCTCCTGCGCAATTATCAGTGGAGCAGATGCCACGAGCTGACTGGTCACATTACCTGCCACCAGCTGCATGGAGCGAACGCAATAACCCCCGATCAATCTATGAAACAAATGGACATACGATTACTTACGGATCCATCCTAATGGGATACTTGAGCAACCAAATATACACAGCAGAGTGAAACAAAGACCCACAAAAAGACGTGATTTGCAACTGTGAGATTGAGCCCCAAGGCACCTGCCTTGAGTGAAATCAACAAGACCTTGGGGTTCTCGGCATAGAAGGCAGAACCGTCAAAAACTTGCTTTCTTGCCGGAATTGCTTTTCCCTTGCCCTTTCCTCTCATCCTTTTGTCCTTCGCTTTACTTTTCTTTACGCGCGCCATGATATTTTCTTCAAAATCATCGTCGGAGTCATTTCCGGCGATGAAGTCCGAGTCATTGCCATTGGTAACATCCTCGTCACACTCTAGCGTGATTTGTGTTTGATTTCTCCGCGGACGAGTAGGTAGAAGGGGTTCTCCAGGAACAGGGGACTCAATGGGGTCAAGTGGGATGGAGAACCGCTCCAACACCTCCTGTCTCTGCCTTGCGGATAACTTTCCGTCAAATCGCACATACGGAATGCTGTCAACGTCTTTAGCACAATATCCAACAGAATACAGAGAATAGACTCGCTTATGCTCCTCCAGCGCCTCACCAATCTGTCGGTTTGTCAATGCAAACATAAGGAGAGTCGCAAAGCATGATCACCTTGTCCAAGAAAGAAGTGAACTGAGAGAAAACCAGGCTTTTAGAGTCGTGGGGAATCAGTTTTAGAAGGTGGAGGAGTTGATCGATCTTGGCAGACGACCCTGAGCACGAGTCGCTTTCGTCAACGTATTTCACCGGAACTTGTGTAAGGTCCGTAGGAGGTGGCGGAGCCACCAAATCTCGCAAGGTAAGAGGACGGCGATCCTAAGAGTTCATTAGCAATGCAGTTGATGGGACGGTCAGCAAACAACATACCATAGGACACTTTGGATCCCTGGCAATAACTTCCGATATACTATGTTTATTGTGAGCTGATGATACGCCAATGAATGAATCGGGGCATACCAGGCCAGACAAAAGACGTGGGTACACGAGGTAATGCGAGGTTCCGTTAGCATGCAGAAGCAGATAGGACATTCTTCATTGTCCTCGATTGCTTGGAGAATGAGGGTCTCTAACTTAGCCTTTACCTCGGGCGTAATTTGGATTGCGCTGCCTGTAGAGTCGACGCCTTCGCTCGCCCGAAGTTGGTCGAGATAATCAGACGGGATCAGCCCTGGATGGAGAGCAATTTGACGTAGGCGGGTAAGCATGCTCAGGACGTTAGTAGTCACCTGTTGTACATGATTAGCGCCCGGAAAGCAGTGACATGAAACTGATACGTACGACAGGATTCATTCCTCCGGCTTCATTCATCAAAGTTTCTACTCGCTGTCGGGAAGCAAGTTCCACAGCGTCATAAAGTGCCTAGAAAGCATAGTTAGGGTTAGAGCAACACAGTTATTAACATGCTTACGCGTGCCTCCCCACTGAGTCCCACAGGAATCAAAGTAATATCGACCTATTGTAATGGGTGAGCAATGGAAAGGAATAATAGATAAAAGAACTTGCTGGTGGGAGAGGCACAAGAGAATTTCCTTCGCTATCTTGCATCTTCGGTGCAGTCAGAATAAAAAGTCCCACAAAAAGTTCTCGACTCAGATCTCACCTCCTTCGTTCTCCGAATGCAAACATGGCTCATCAAGGCCTGGAAGATTATCAGAGTTATTACTTAGATCTGGAAACAAACCTACACGAAGCAGTTCTGCGCCAGAGGGATCTCCATTTTTCAAAGGACGCAAGACTAGGCGTTTGAAGAAATCCTCGTTGTCCAATGGATTGCAAATTTGCAAAAAGGTGAGAATAGAACCGAGATCCTGTGAACGGTGTGAGTACAAAAACATTTTCAATACAAAGAAGGTAGCTAACTTTAGGAGAATTGATCTGTGAAGGGCAAGTTGGCTAAAGGACGGACAAGTTGACGATCACTCACGATAGGTGTTCCAGAAAGCACCCATCGCCTTTCGGCAGTAAGCGTGCACACCGCCATCGCCATCTTCGTCTTGGGATTCCTGATATTGTGGCCTTCGTCTAGGATAATCCTCTGTGAATCAACACCTTTACTTGAGCCTGTGATCCACGCTGAACAAATGGTCGCATATATACCTTCCACTTCACATCAAATAGACCCTTTCCGCTCTTTTTCTTTTTCTTTGAAGGACCTCCTTCGATCCCAGGCTGCTGAATGACACTGAAATCGGCGTCACCTGTAACAACCTGGTAAGTGGTGATCACAACGTCGTATTTCATCAGTTGTTGAGGCGTCATGTTGCGTGTGGCGCCGTAGTAAACACAGGAGGTCAGGGCACCTCTAACGCAGTGTTCGTCAATTTGCTTCTCCCAGTTGGAAATCACAGAGAGCGGGACAACTGTCATAACAGCAATTAAGATGAACAATGGGATGTATCATTGTGGTGACACGTACCAATGAGGGTGCTGTCGGAATGCTCCTTGGGGACATCCTTCTTTGTCGCAAGGACAAG
The DNA here is from genome assembly GCA_038089755.1 of Leccinellum rugosiceps. Lineage (NCBI taxonomy): Eukaryota > Fungi > Basidiomycota > Agaricomycetes > Boletales > Boletaceae > Leccinellum > Leccinellum rugosiceps. The sequence continues at coordinate 2,929 of JBBPLL010000125.1, read as the reverse complement.
GGCGATCATCGTCAATGTCTTGCCCTATGAAAAAATATTTGTTTCTGCCTTCCCCTTTGCGCTACACCACTTACCAAACCCATGCTATCGGCCACCAAGGCACCTCGACCAAGCACCGGAGGTGTACCAATATCCTGTGGACTCTTAGTGGCAACTGGATCGATGAATGTGTCAGACAATTTACTACATAATAACCAGATAAGACGGACTATTGAAATAGTACGGCTGGCAGCAAACATTTTAACCATATGTTTACTAGTCAATCAAAGACGTACCTTATTGCCCGCCTTTCTACACTGCCAGAACTGAACTGGACCGTCCGACTCCTTAGTAGGCAACTTGGGGTACTCGTGCTCAATGCACCACTGAAGGGCTTGATTCTGTAATTTGTGTGTGCATCAATATAAGATTGTGGCAACCAAACGAGCGCACTACCTGGTGCTTCAACAGGTCCACGACTAACTCTCCATTTGCAATGCCTGGCGGGTTGGGGTGCACAGGGAGATTCAAGATATCGATCGTTGGGCAAAGTGTATCCAGCAATGAAGCACGCCGGCCTTCGTCGTCTACTTTTTCGAGACCAGTCAACATTTGCCTGAGCTCTGCAGCCATTGCGAATGCGTCATTCTGCTTTCTTAATGCCTCTTGCTGTGCTTCACTCATAGCGCTTGCCATCCCATAGACTTGACTAGGACCTGGCATGTCCATTGCCATGACATGTGCGTAAGGCGACCCTCCAGCAGCAGAGAGGGCGTCCGGAGCAACCCCATATTGCGCACCCGGGGCTCCCCCTTTCGCCCTTTGTGGGAATCCCCGTTGTCCAGGCGTAGCCCACATAAGCAACGGTTCTAGCACATCTCGTTTGTCGGATGGGCCATAGATATTCAATGACCTGACATGTACGTGGGTCAGCTCGGAACCAACAACCTAAATTATGCTTACATAGCCAGTGAATAAGTGTGGCCTTTGACTAAACGAATCTGTCAGTTACTACTTCGATAAGTGAAGCAGAAACCTTACGGTTTCCTTGACGCATAACACCCTCTACTGTGACCAACCTTCCATCGAGGAGGGGGGAAAGCTGGGATGCGACGTTTCTTGGGATGTGACCTACTTGAGTTCCGCCGATGTTTATGACTTGGATTGCATTCCTTTTGAAGTTCATTGCGTTCAAAACGACCAATCTAAATATGACCTGCATATCTTACCTGTCATATTGATTGTTTGGTTGTCTGACCAGTCTGACTTGTTCTCCGGGCGCAACAAGACCTGCGTGTCGACTGAGCAAGAAAAACCCAGGTCTATGCGCCTGGGTGCGTACCCTTGTAGTACTGCACGCCAACTATGCTGGTCTCCTTGACACAATAGAGCTCGTCGACTGGTTCCGGCTCATTGGGCATAATTTCTTCGTCCTCGTCGCTGAGCGACCGAAAAGCCTCGGTGCCGTCGGGTTGGTATTTTCTCTTTTGTCCGACCAGCCCATTGGAGGACGGCCCAGACATTGCTGCACCGGGTACCATGCCAACCAAAGGTGCAGGTGCAACTACTTTTGTTGTTGCAGGAATGTCTGCAGGATCGACGTGTTGAGTAGCAATAGCGCGTCTGACTTTTTGCTGATCCCCATGTCTGCCCAGCGCATATACTCGTCACTAGCTGAAAAAAAGAAAAAGAAAAAAGTGCACATACCTGATGGTGCTGAACCCAGCGACGCTGCCCAAGTCGATAACGGCAAGCGTACGCAAGATGTCGGGTGTAACGCAGCCCCTGTGTTGTATGCGCCGATCTATCAGCATTTTTTTTCACAGGGCTTTTATTTTCTGATGCTTACCAGTGACGCCAGGAGACTGTTTCACCGAACTCTCCTTTGCGAATTTCCCCATACCTCAAACTGCCCACTGGAATCGAAGAGCCCGTACAAGGCGTAGGCCCCTTGCATACTGCACGTGTGCTTCTGCTGTACTACAAAGGCCCCTATTCAGCGACGTAACATCGAACACTACACCGTCTACTTACGTCTATCGCGTGCGCTGACATTGTCGGTTGCGAATAAGCGTGCAGGCCACTTCCTGTGCGCGACTCCGGCAAAGAGTCAGTTTGTCCGTGTTTGATTGAAAACGCGTCGCGCCAATGTAACACGTGACACTCGCGCTTTCGTTCCCTCAAGACATGGAGCAAGAAAGCCTGGCGTACGATCCGGACCAGGATGCAGCGGAGAAGCGCGAAATCCGTAAAAAATACCGTCTTCTCGAAAAGAAGACTGGAGGTGTGTCCGATGCACGTCGTGCTCTTCTCCCGAGTCCACGATGAAACTTGTGTGCTCCAGAACACTTGAGGCCGCAGGACCACGACCCAAAGGAGCTCGCAGGTCAGGTTACAGAGATCAACTCACTTTTCTCCAAAGGTATACATCTCCATGCCGTCACTCTCTCACTGCCTCTCAAACTCTTCTCCATACAGTAAAGAATCCAACCGAAGCGATACTCGACTCGACGATCCTTCGAAATGTCTCGACTATCGGCGCGCAAAAGGCGCGTGCTATGAAGCTCGGCTCTGCCGCGTTCGATATGGACGAATTTGTGTCAAAACTCATTAGTTTTATGGGGGGCATACAACACTTCGAAGACGAGGAGGGGGACGAAATGGAAGGCGTGGAGGGAGGCGTACTTGACTGGGACAAGATAGGTCGAAAAGCCCTGGCAAAAAGTAGAAGGGTCCCAGTCACCGGCTTCATGTACTCCGTTTCTTTCCATTTCCGCGGGTCCGCGTCGCTGATCGGCTCCCAGGTTGGGCCCGCTCTCTTTGGAGCAAAGGAAGCGTGCCCCAACGAAGCGCCAGAAGCAGGAAAAGGTCCAAGAAGAAGAACGTCGACCCCAAGAGATAAAGGAAGAGGACATCAAGAGATCTGACAACGAAACAACCAAGAACGTCC
>JBBPLL010000124.1:14422-61327 GCA_038089755.1 Leccinellum rugosiceps | reverse complement strand
TCTAATCATCTCCTTCCGGTCCTGTAGCATCACCCATCTCGAAGGCAGGCTCGCTCTCAACGCCCCCTGTTCCGTTCCGCTGATGGTTCCCCTCGTGACGCAGAGTTCACCTTCTGGTTATTCCTCCAAAATCAAGGCCCCGCACAGAGGCTGTGGTTCGAAAGCGGCGAGTACAAATTCTGGTTATGGGGTACATATCACCCATCGTTACTTGCGTCGGCTCTTTTCATCGTTCGCTGATTGCACGGTGCCAGGCACGTTCTTCGCCTTGGTCGGCATGCCGCTGACCGCCTTCATCTCGCGGAGACAGCTCGACTCGGTAACTACCGCAGGTTTCCCTTGACAACTCCTCTAGGCTCACCCACAACCGCTCCCAGTGCTTCGCTTGGACCCTTCTCGTCGGGTCTTCTGCATCTACCGCTACCTCCCTCGCTTCACTTTACGTCCAATATCGATTCCCGGGATTTATCCGTCGGGTAAAGGATGACGGAGCCGCCCCGAATGTCGTCCTTCGTCTCGTCTTTTTCTATCAGCTCAACGTACGTCTCATCATTACGATCAAATCTCGATTCATAACGCCACCTTGCCCTTACAGGCTGGGCGCATCATATATCGTTTCTTGTATTCACTTCCATTGTTTGTGCTATCCTTGGATGGGGTGCAAGGGAGTCACCCTATAAATAAGAGCACGTAAGTGTGTTTTTGGGTCATGTGTGCTAGTTACGACTTCTCATCCCTCGATCTTGAAGTTTTTGGCCGGGTGAGTGCTGCCGCTTTGCCGAGTGAACGGAGACAGTAACTTGGATGGCCAGATTTCTTACTGATGGTGGGCGGTATTGGAGCATTCGTTTCATCTGCGATTACTCTACTCGTATGTCATTTCCGCCCTTTGATGAGTAATCCAGGGACACTTCTTGTTCTCCTTTAGATCTTCTTCCCACGTTCGTTACTGCAAGAATTGGGGTACATAGTCATCACCCCCATGAAGCCGCCACCAGCGGTGACTATCAACGACCAACCGCCAACACGAGGCTCTACTCCTTGCCAAGGTCCGGGTTCCACCAAGGACCAAGTGATTCCCGTCTACCGTGCATCTTCGGAACATCGTTCATCCACATCCGGCCACGACACATCGCCCGAATATGATCCCGAGGATCCGCCAAATGCCGCACAACCCAATTCACCCGAAGGCGAATTCCGGATGCAAGCGTGGCAGACGACGTACGAAGCCGGTTCTTCGAGCGCAGAGTCATACGTATTTGATCGACACTCGAGGCATCTGGTGCGGTCTCGCTCCGAAGGACACGCGACGACACTTCACCCTTACGTGAGTCCTTCGCCTTCGCTTTCCACGTTCATTTTATTCTTCCACACTTGTCACATCTCCGTGCTGATCGTCGTTTCTTTTTCTGAATTAGGTTCGAGTGTTCCGGTCACCGATAGGTGGGAATCCACTCGTCTGCTCTCTCTTTTTGTTTTTTGGCATTCCTAAGCCATTTTTGACAGACATATGCGACCTCGAAGCTCTCGACGATTGGCCAGACCGATGATGGCCAAATTCGGAACCCGACGCGCCTTTCTCTCTTTCTCTTGTTTTCACACCACGCTTTGTTCACGCACTCGGTCACGCATTGCCGCATCTACTCTAAATCTGTCTGTCGACGTATCTGTACTCCTAGCTCCCCTGACACAATCTACTGGAAAAATGTCTCCTTTGATACCCACCTCACATTATGCTATGACTTTTGCTTTTTCTCCTTTACTTTTTTGTTTCTTGCTCATTCGTCACTACCTTCGGTCACTGGAAATATATTGTTGTCAAACGGGAATGGGATTCGTCGAGCAATGAGGAACATGACATCAAGACGAAACGCCAACGCCTGAATAATGTTCAAAAGTAAGTTCTCTGAACCCCTTGCCTTTTTTTCTTTATTGCTATAATGCATAGATATAGGTATATCTCAGTGTCGTCATCATTGGGTCCAAGCCGCATCCAGAACTCGCCAGTACCCGTCCGGTAGTACATAGTTCCGAGAATTAAACCTCGCGCGCGTACGTACCTTGCGCAGCACCCTCTCAAACATTTTTCCTCTTACGACTCGGCTCCCTCGGCCCCGGGACTCGGAGTGCGTGCGGTGCGTCGCACAGGCTCGGCTCAGCTCAACATTTGAATTCTTACGGCGAATGCCACTGATCGCAATGCTGTTAGTATGCGCCCGGGGGGAGGAAGGAAGCCCGGGTGCATTTTGCCGGGGAACAAAGGTTTAGAGGGACGTCACTCCCCCTGACCCGCGTCCCTGGGCATGTTAGTAAGCATAACCAAGTTTCTCCTGGACCCTGGCCCGCCGGATCCGCGAGACTTGTATTTAGTTGTCCAACGGGGACTGGTCCTCGGGGCGGAGGTAATACACGGGCCGAACAGAGCGGAAAGGAAGGTCCCGGGTGCCAGGGAGGAAAACTGTATTGTCTAAAACCCCGAGGGTTCTGATGGCCGGCCCGGGTGCAGATGCAGATATGTCCCTGGGTCGTCGCATATCCATGTATGATGAGGGTTCGGTTCGTCGCTCATGGGGCGGAAACAAGGTGACGGGGAAGCAGGCAGAACGGATCAAGAACCAAGAAGGGGGGGAAGGGGGGAAGGGGGGAAGGGGGGAAGGGGGGAAGGAACAAAGAAAACAAGAAAAAGACTGGAGATTGACCTGGACGGAAAAACGGCCCCGCAGTCTCGCCGGTCCACGTAATCTTCGGACCATGACGCCGAGAAAAAATTGTGGTGCCATGGGGAACAAGAATGAGGCTGTGGCTTGGTGCGGGGAGACAGCACGGTGCATTGTATCCATACTTGGTATACGTTTGAGGGTAAGGCGGAGGGGGAGATCACCATACCCCCGTTGTCAGTCTGTTGAAAATGGAAATGTGAACGGTAGGCGGACGTGGAGATGGCAGAGCTCGCCAGTAGGATCCAATCTGGGCAGAATATTGATCGTCGTTGCCTCTCGTAGGCCAGCAAGTAGCATACCCTTTTCGACACTTTGTTTGAACCTAGTTCGAGTCTCATGGACCTGTCGAGCAGCCTCGGCCCGCACTCCATGAGCGTTTCAGCAAAGATGAGCTATATCAAAGATAAAGACAAAATGGAAATCGTGGTGTGGTTCCGGGTCTCCGACTGCTCATGCTCACCAATACGAGAAAAATGGACCTCGGCCGACGTGAAGGAAGCGCCCGCTCAACGCTAAGCCTGATACGGCATTTTCGTTGACCGGACGGAACGTGTTCAGAACCACAGAGCCCTACCACCGTACCTGACATTGCTGCGGGCCGTTCTTTACGAATCATTGTGGAAACCGCGGACACAGACATGTAGCAAACATGTCCGTTGCCAGTGGGGTGCCAAGGCAGGGCGGAAATGATCTTGGAACGATATGAGGGACATAGTTCTGGGTCACAGAGACCATACAAGGAGACAGCCAGTCGATACTGTGCGTTTGGAAAGAACGTCGTCGGTCCCGAATCCTCAAAGCACTGCCTTGAATGAACCTTGGCAAGCAGGTCGAGTTGAAGAACTATCCGTAACTCATGCCGTAAATCCTGGTCCCCGTAATGTTAGTGAAAGTTCAGTACCAGCGAATGGAGAAATGATGATAGAGCTTGCAAGGCCAGGTCCCCGGGCCCTGGCGCGGTTTGACTTTCGTTCCGTCGTGGTCCGAGGGAGGGAGAAATAAACGCACTCGAGTCGCGGACGTACCTAATGATTACGTGACTCAAGCTTAGGTAAGCAAGGACGGACTCATCTCTACGCATGGTTATCACTGATCACCAGTTTTGCGATATTTTCTTAGTAGACTTCACAGGTCACCGATGACAGACACAAAAAATATAAAAGGGCCATTCCAAAGTTCATTCCAAGGGTCCTCGGTCTTTTTCCTCATCTGAGAATCTGAGATCATGAAAATGTATCATCATGATAGGGCCTGGATTCTCATGTATTCCAGGGTGGAAGCCAACCGTGGCCAACGGTGGAAACACTGAGAAGGGCGGGCGCGAAAGAACAGAACCACACTCTACAGGGCGACTACGACGTACGGATACAAGGGCTACTGATCTATCGTATGGGCGGATCGGGTATATATAGGACAAGACACGTGACTGGTAAGCACCGTCAGGGTCGGTCTACTTGATTCTTGAAATAGGAACAGCAATTCAAGCGTCCATGCCTGCTACTGGCAGGTGAGACCCAGGTCCGGTTAAAAAGAAAGGCAAAGATGTAATCTTGTACCGATCTTAACTCGTTCGGATTCCGAGGTGGCTTCTTTTCGGCGTTTTCGCCAAGGGGGCGGGTTCGGAGACATTCATACACGGACGCCAATCGCCTCTGTACCCTTCGTCCCTGTGACGCAGCCGCGTCCCCTAAGTCGTGTACCTGCAGGTTCGCAATGAATTCTTAAGCGAACGGAATGTAATTTTACTTTGGAAGATAAATCTGCGGAGAAAGAATGTGGGGGGAGGGGTGTTGGCAAGTGCATTTACGGATAAGACGATGAGCCGGCCTATGAGATGAAACGAGTTCAACGAGAAAATGTCTGGGAGATGAAGACATAGAAGTAACGATTTCGACTAATTGTTTAAGCACTGCGGACGGGAATTAAGTACATATCAATCGTACCTGAAGCGTCCGCGTCAGCAATTGGCCGGCCCGCCAGTAACCACTGGAAATAGATCCGAAGTGTATTGGATCTGGTATCTCCGAGGTCAAGTATATGATGTAGTCAGGCTACAAGCTCCCCCGGGCCGACACTTTGCGAACCTTGGTGGTCACTGGCTCCCGGCCAATGCTCGCTGACTCACCGGCATTTGGCATGATCTGCCGCCGCATATGAGATTGAGTTTCGGAGGTAGATGGAGTCACGTTGTGGAGATCCTGTCCCTCAGGCTTGTAGTCGGAATACCAGGTCAGAACGCGAAAGGTGAAGCAATGCCATTTAGTACCGAGAAATACATGAAATTGAATGGACTGTACCTGCCAATTATTAGTTAACAGACTAAAGGGCCCAGGGGGGCGTCGAATAAACGTGAGTCGCTGGACGCTCATTGCAATGCGCGGTAGAAACAGGGTTCGAGGTGCTTCGTTTACCTTATAATGTCTTAGCCCCAAGTTAGGCGTAAGTCATTCAAATTGCAGTCTCTGAATGATCTTCAGAAATACATTGAACACCAAGTGCAACTTTACGGTCAACCCTTTAGTTGAAGCAAGTAGAGCTCCCACTCGATGACTCCCATATCCGGCTTCTGCACGCGTTCGATCGGGTCTATAAGGCGCTCCTTTTCCTTGTCCTGCATCCTCGCTGCCCAAGAATCGACAGGCTGCTGTTCGTTCTCAGTCTTCTTCCAGACTTCATCGATCGCCTCCCTTAGCTCTACATCGAACGCACTGAAATCCTGTTGCAGCGCCGCACCCTCCGCGCGGTGCTCCTTTGAGAATTGAAGTAATTGAGGCAGCAGCCTCTTGACTTCTCCTGCGGTTCAGTTGAAATCATCGACATCTTGGCTGTCTGGGGTCGACAATACATAAAGGACGTACCTTGTGTCGCCGTCCACCTCATGATCAGTTTCGAGATAGACTTGAGGAGATATTCTTCCTCGTCCACTGTGCCTTTCCGCCCGGACCCGACCTTGCGTTCCATTTTTCGCTTTGTCTTGGAACTGCGCCTGAGTGCAAAATGTTTTAAAACCTCGCTCACGCCATAAAGATATAGAGTCTAGCTCACTTAGATGCCTTGGACGTGATAGATGGCGCGACCGTGTACCTCGTAAATGTCGTCGGTGCCATCGAAACGTCCGTCATCACGTCGACGTTGTGGAGATTCGTGTCCTCGGTGCCAAAAAACGCGTCTTGGTAGTTCGTGTTACCAATGTCATCGAGATCGGAACAGCAGTCGTAAGCTCACCAGGTTGTTCTATTTTCTTAATCCGAAGCTCTTGCAATCGAGCGATCTGTTTGCGAAGCTGGTCGCGCATCTCTGCAAGATCGTCTGCGAGCTGGAATCGAATCTCGTGTGCCCCTGGGAGTATTATCTCCTCGAAGAGCTCAGGCCGTGAATGCAATGATATCTATCGCAGCGATGATAAACAAGGTTCCCACTAGAGAGTTCGATGATCCTTACAACCCTGCGCGCCTCTGAGAGCTCATTTCCCTGGACGAGAGCAATGACTGCTTGCCGAATATCTCCGGCGTAATCAACGAAGACACGTGCCGCCTCGAGGTAGCGCTTCTTCGATAAAAGTTCCTCTGTGATCAAGGAAAGCGTTAGGAAAGCTGAAACATCATCCAAAACAGACAGACCAGAGATGCGGTAAGCAATCTCTTTGACCTCTTCCTCGGGCACCTCTTCCCTTGTACAGATATAAAAAAGCTCCTGCCACTCCAATGCCCTTTCATGGGCAACCATCGCTTTTCGAAAGTCACCTGCTTCGATGAATGCTGATACAACCAATCCAGTTCAAATTAGCGCAGACCCGAGTTAGGAAATTGATTGCGCACCGAGAGCTGCCTGTTTGTAATCCCTCCGTTCAAATAACCAACTCCCATACGTAGTTAGTACGGCCTCCAGGATGTCTCAGTCTGACACTCGAGCGGGATCAGAGAATTTTGGGGCGCACCTGGTATTGCTCTGTACCTTGCCAGATCGCAAGGCCTTCCTTATATAGCTGATGGCTCTCAAGGTATCCAACGGCCTCCTGGAAATAGCCGGGACCTTTCGACGTGTCAGCTGGCTAATAAGTTCCGAACGATGCGCCTGACCTGCAAGACTGAGGTTTGACAGTGCCTTCCCATATCTTCGGAGATGATCATCAATCTTAAAGCGTTGGTAATATTGAGGGTGAGTTCTCAGTTCTCGTAGGAATGGGAGGTATTCTCTCGGATCCTGGGACGAGGACAGATTAGGTAAACCCTATAACTTGGCCTGGGGGCTGACCTTTTGTGCGTGCTGAGCAACCATCAATACCAGCGAGAAGTCGTACATTCCAAGGGCTGTGTTGAAAAGGCTATCCGCATCCACGAGGAAAATAATATATTTTACAGCCTCCTCGACCAAGTCTGGCTGCGCATCTGAAACACAAGGTAAGGTCTGTCCAAAATCGCGCGGAAGAAAAATCGACCTCGTAGGTGAAGCAACGTGGCAAGCGCCGATTCGTGATCCGGTGGAGACTTGACTACATGTGCAGTCAAAATCGAGTTCACGTACTTGCTGATGTCCTTGATTTCAAGTTCATGTCGTACAATGTCGCATACATCAGCAATCGTCTTTTGCTTGAGTTGGCTTCGTCTGCGTGGATCAGCAAAATAGCACCAGACAACTGGGTGTGCGAGACTGACCCGACGTTAGTTAGGAATAAATTAATGTAATCAACATCCTGCACTTGATCGACGAATTCGGACACTTTCGCCATGAACGCGTCCTGGTTGTGCTGAACGATAATACTTAGATCAATTCGATGCTTCCGGCATGCCACGAAAGCCTTTTCCCACTGCCCTCTGCAACCAAATCAAAGAGTTGAGTTGACACGTGATGTAAGATGATGTCTACGCACAAATCAAGATCCGCCTTGACGACCTCCATGACCAAAGGGCGAGGATTGATCGTCTCCAAGTTGCCTCTTGGCATCTGCAGTACCAGGCTCATTGTGCTAGGGACGACTGTGACGATCCTGGAGCCTCGTTCGATACGCCGCTTCTCCCAGGTATCATTCAAAAGCCGCGTATTTGAGTTACCATTTTCGAGGGACGCCTCCTCATCCTCTAATTTCATCTTCTGCATATGTTGCACAACCGTCACGACAGGGACGAATTGCACGTCGTGTGCTGTTGTGGTAAATATGACGAACCCTGACGCAATAGCAAAGGAGTTCGCGTTGTTTGCAAGTAGTACTTGCCGAGATCCAAGTGAGACGCAGTACAACTTGCCTGAATGTGCATGGCCGACAAACAATCGAGAGTCATTCTCCAGAATGCAAGTTGCCCAGATGCAATACTCTGGGAATTCACAAAGCAGTGTTGGATCATCCTCGGTATGATTTACTGGTAAAACTGTCAAAAAGCGAAGACGCTGGTTTCAAAGCAACTCGACCTTCGAATATTCCTCCCTTGGCATCTTGCCAAGCCCAGAGTGGGTGAGCGTAGTTTGTGATGAGTCGACCATTGGCTCCTGGCATATGGATATCGTAAAGTTGCTCCTTCTTGTCATCGCTCGAATAGTCGGTCGAGATCTCGTGAACCCTGACATCATCGAAGCGTCCGTCTGAGCCAAGTAATGCCAATGTCACGATGCGTGTTCCATCTCTGATGAAATCGGACACCGAGACTTGTCTCCAGAACCTTTCTCCGTCGCGTGTATCTGCCTTCCATAGTAGAGTAGGATCCATCACCTTCCCTTTTCCTGGTCCAACTCTCGTATTTAGCGACCAGACACCAGCATGTCCAGTCTGCCATACGGAAGCTAAAAGGTCAGTAGTTGGGGATAACGAGATATGAACCGGTGTCCGTGCTGTATGAATATCAACAGTGGCAGACAATGATGTGTTGAGCTGATAGGACGATGCTGGAGGGGGAACATTTTGAGTACGAAAAGGTGTTAGCAGAACTTCCTCTGTTGGGCAGATCGATGAGTAAATGCAAACTATGCCGTAATAGGAACAAAACAACCTCCATCAACAACCCCGACAGCACCGGTAACATTTGCACCAGCACAGGTCTCCCATACAAACGTTCTAGAAATGATTTGGGCTAAGCAAGATAGATTGAGCGTGGTCGTGCAAAAAATAACCAGCGGAGATAAAGAAACACACAAGCCGTTGTCGTTAGTAGCATCAAGGAGGTCTCTGGATGCCATGCGACACTCGTAAAATGGCCATTAGCGGGTGCTCGAAGCTCTTGTTTGAGATACCTGCATGATAGATTCCGGTCAACAAAGGAGAAGGCAACGGATGACCTGCGTACTACCAATGATAGTTCCCAGTCGTCCATAGCTCCACCACATCGCCGTCCAACCTCTCATTCCACACTGCGAGGATAGCAGAATCAGGGGACCATACGAGGTCCTTGACTTTATATCCCGATCCATCTGCCTCAAGCGGACGTCGCAGACTAAATTCACCATGTCGGAGGCCGTTCCTCTCAAAGAACACGACATCGTATTTGCCACTTTTTCGAGCATCTTGTGGCCCCGACCGGACCTCGTTTTGCGTAGACACAATCAAGCTGCCGTTAGGTCTCCATGCAATACTTGCTTCGAGACCTAGTACTGTTTCAGAAGTTGATTGCAGATGACCTTCGCGTGAATACACCCTGATCACACGGCGTGAAAGAGGGAATGATTGTGAAGAAACCGCGAAGTAGGCACCATCTCCTCGCCAGGTAAGACGCGGCTGGTCATTGTCGACGAGACTGTTTCTTTCAAGGGTTGATCGCTTATCAGCTTTGAGATGAGCCCTGCCTATCGATCCGTGGAACTGAGTTTCTTTAGAACCCCAGCCGACATTTATCGGAGCATCTGAATCACAGATTCATCATCGTGAGGGGCATGGCAGGTCTGGAGACCAATCTTACCTTCCCCGAATTCACTAGTCTCGATTGGGACCTCCGACAAAACGTCAAAAGTTGACGTCATAAGAATTACATTGGCATCTAGATCAATGGAACAATCAAACCATCGATTATGAGGGCGACGCAATCAGTAACGCACCAGTAACCAAGGTTACCAATGAATCGTCAGGGCTCCAAGCCGCAGCTGCGACTCCTGATTCTACTGTACCCAGAACATCGGCGTCCCCCTGGAATAAGGGTTAGGAAGCGAGTATAGCTGCACTTTGATCACTTACAGAAAAACCTCCAGACTCGTCAAGCTCCCAAACCACGATGTCACCCGACAGCGTCACTAGGGCGAGTTGATTGGACTCGGAGAGCACTCTAAGACTCGCTATCCGAGCACTCGGGGAAGTATATGAACCGCAAAAGACAAAGGAATCGATTTTTGGAGTTGAAGAAGTACTGTTTGACGTTCTCCAGACCAAGATTTCTCCTTGCGGTGACTCTGTCCCGGCGAAAGTAGTTTTCCGATCGAGGTCGAATGCAATTGCACTGAGAACGGCGCAAGTCCCCTCGGATGTTGGACTTGAGAATTGAATCACGTCCTCCGCTTGTAAAGTGGATGTCCAAACGGTCGATAGTGTTAGATTTCGCATCGTGACGGGTGTTGGCGGAAGTAACGTTGTCCAAAGCTTGATCAAGTCATTTGTTAAGCGCTTATCAAACCCTAACCCCCAGATTAAGATTGGAATGGCTCCTTCAACCCTTCCTGCATTGACACTGATGCTGGAATGCGAGTCAAGTCGCCATCGAAACGACCATGTACGATATTATCCAAGTGTGCGCATCGCATGATGGGCCCTCAGATACTTGGGAAAGATGAACTAGTACATAGCGGCTAGTTGTCTTACACTGTCAGCTTGCCCAAAATCGCTTCCAGCATCATGTTCCCACCAAGTCTCGCCACCTCGGCACGGGCTTGCGATTCCAGCGACTTCAATACACTGCGGGTATATTCAAACGAGTGCGTCACTTCCTCAAGATAAGAGACCGCCTGGTGCTTGAGCGTCATGTTCTTGGATCTCTGACGGAGAACATCTGCGAATCGCCAAGTTCAAAAGGTATCGAGCTAGTGATAGTGATCATACTCATTACGAATTTGTTGCCGGGCTTTTCCATGATGCTATGGATAACCGGGAATGAAAACTTGCCCTCGGAGAGGTCATCAGCAAACCCCTTGCGATCCGTATACTAGATGGACGAACGTCAGTGGAATGGGTCGTCAAGCCCTGAGCCAACCCACCGCATCACTCTGCAGATTCATGTAGTCATCACGAATCTGGTACCAGATACCGAACAAGTCCACGAGTGGGATATAGTCTCTAACGAAGAATCGCTCATGCAGGCCAAGCCTTTTTTTGGGATAATTATCTTACATGTCAGCGTTGATGGTGGCACACTCTACCATCAGTTTCACCGCAATGCGCAATGCTCCTGCTGTTTCTGGGTGTTCGGATAAGCAAGGGATTGATTTGTCTTGCCGTTATCGAGTACTCACTGTCTCTTACCATTTGTATGTACTCTTCCTCTGTGGGACACTGGAGGTGGTCACGCCAAAGCAATTCCTTCCCCTGGCCACGGTGAAGAGCCAACATTTCATCTAATCGATCTCGTCTCAACAAGCAATCTCACTCAGAGCGAGAGCCCAACTTACCATTAAGAATTTGAATAAGACGAAGACCAGAATTAGAGGGATTCTCGGCTTGATCCAGGTAACTAAGCTTGAGGACCTCTTGGTATGCGAGGAAACAGACGTAGTTGACACAGTTCATAGTTTGTGGTACCCCATATACCTTGTGAGAAACTGTGACTGAAGCTTCAGATCACCATCTTTGAGATTCCAAGACGCAATACCTAGCTTGCCTCTCCTCAACTCGGAATCATCTTCGATGTCGTCCATTCTGCAACAATACAATGTAAGTAGATGTGGTGCGAGCAAGAAGGTATCGACATTACATTAGACTGGCGTCATGGAGTAATTCTGACGCGCGAAGGATTAGCACAAGTTGAGCAGAAGGTACTCGAAGCCAATGGTTGAATGCGTGAATAAACTGGTTGCAGACTTTTTTTCCGGGAGAAGACGCGATGTATGTGTAAGGCTCAAGCAGTGCCTAGTCCTACAGCGTCAGCAAAAGAACTTGATCTAAAGAAATGCTTTAGACATGCCGCCTCCTGCTCTGTAGTCCACTGAGGTGATGGAACCAATAACGACGACAGAATGTTATCGATGAACTGGGGGTGTTGCGCCATGGGTGATGTATTCCTGTAGGTCTGACAAATCAGAGCGTCGTATGAACTGGACGTTACTGTTTGGGTTCGAGCTGCCCCTGCAGGTGCTTATGACAGAGTAGCTTTCATTATCACAATTTCTCGGTTGTACGCTCGTGTGACGACTACCGAATAGCTATTTCGGTAGCGGATACACGAAGAAGAGTCAACTCGATGGACATGAGATGACCACCCCCAATTTCTGGCCGAATGCAATTTGACCAGAAGAACTTACCTGGTTTTCTACGGATGAGTTGCCCACACCGAACGATGGACCACGCGCTACAGTTGATGATGATGTGGGAGTCCAAGCCCAAACCCTAACCTTAAACTAAGACTACCGACTCCGAGTTCAACGCTTCCGTCTATCCGGGCCAGTCATCCATCAGAAAAGCTCAGAGATGGCGCTCTCGAGAGCGAAACAAGAGTCCTCAGTGGCCGGCACCTCAAAAGAACGACCGCACAGAAGATCCAAAAGCCACCCTTACTCCAACAAACCATCACGACGGCCGACTCGCGAGGACGCTCTTCCTGGCCTGCAGAAACTCAAGTCTGCCCTTCGGCAAACAAAACGGCTTCTTGCAAAGGACAGCTTGGCAGCGAACGTGCGCGTGGAGACGGAGCGTCGCTTGAAATCCCTTGAGGCTGACCTAGCCCGCGCCGAGCTGTCTCGAAAGGAACAACAACATGCAACGAGATACCACAGAATCAAGTTTTTCGGTGAGTGGTCCGGGGACGGGTTACCGTCTGTAGAGAGACCTTATCCCTATCATCTTATATATAGAACGCCAAAAGGTAGTTCGGAGAATAAACCAGACGAAGCGCAGGATAGGGAACTTGGAAGGGAAGGTGAAGAGGAAGCTCGAATCAACGCTATCAGATCTGAGGGTGGATCTAAATTATATTCTGGTAAACTTGATCCTGGCTTGGAAAATCGGTCGTGTTTCAGGCCGCTGACGATCTTCGTAGCACTATCCTAAAACCAAGAAATACGTCTCGCTCTTCCCTCCCGAGCTCCGACAGTCGGGTTCTACAGCTGAACCTGTTGCAGCATCGTCGGACGACAACGAGGAACGGTCGAAGGTGCGCGAAATGATACATCAACAAATGGAACGCGGGGAGCTCTGTGCCGAGCCCGAGAATGAACTGGGAAAACTAGGAGAGGAAAGCAAGCAGTTAGTGTGCCGGAAAAGGGCTGCTGATGAGCTTCTCTCGAAGAAACCTCACTTTCACGACGATGATGTTGCAGGCGATGATTTCTTCGGAGACGATGGCGAAGAAGAAGACTCTGACCAAAGCGAAGCATCCGACGCTTAACTAGCAATGGTTTCATACATCATACATGTCCCATTGTACTCACAACATCATACCGAATTATCATGCGATCTTCGGGGACGTCCATGATGGCTAGTTCTTGTGACCACCCAACCCTATTCTTCAAAATAACATCGTTCACCGTCTCGTCGCTAAAGCATCTCCTACCATCATCTCCGAAAATCAGTACATCGCGTCGGACTCTCCGGACATCGATTTCCAGACACTAATTATGACTTGTACCTGCTCATCAGGGACAGAGCCCCAAAGAACATCGGAGAGACCCGTCGGCTTGATCATCGATCCCATGAGGACATCGTTCCATAACAACATGCTGGCCCTTGCTGGATATGTCGGAACGAGGTTTCTGGATAATAGACTAGTCGCCGACCCTTGACGATCAATTCGTCGAAGAGTGGCAAGCGTCAAGTTAGGATGAAACACGGTACTTGCTCCGTGGGGCCCTATTTCGAGCCCCATCCACCCGGTTGACATGTAGGCACGAGATTGCCTTGTTCCTATCGATGACAGCATAGGTATGACCAGGTTGATATATCATGAGGACCCTAAGTGACAGTGCACATGCCTCGCGGGCTGGGGCTGTGAGCTGACAGGCTCAGCAATCATACCTTAACGGTCATATTCAAGTGCAGTAGACAATCGTCCGCGCGAGCACATACTATATTGTCAACGTATCCGAAAAAGTATGAATTAAACCGAACAGATCCGAAGGTCAAAAGAAATATCCGCAGAAGCAACGAAACATGAACACTGCTCGACTCTGAAAGGTTGGGCCATACACAGGTGCGAACTTGCGCGTATCAACGGAACTGCTAGGAATGCATAAGGGGGTGCAGAAGGTTACCGGCTATCCATGCAGAGTCCTATACTGACAGCTTGCTGAGGATAGCTTCCAACGTGGGGTTCCCACCCAGTCTTGTCACCTCAGCGTGCGCTTGTGCTTCTAGCGAGCTCAGTACGCTGAGGGTATATTCGAACGAATGCGTCACTTCCTTGAGGTACGCGATCGTGTGATGCTTAAGCATTGGGTTTTTCGGCCGTTGGTGGAGCACGTCTGTGAAAATCGTGAGTTTCAATCGATAAGGGATAGATGGCGATCGTACTTATTATGTACTTGCTGTCGGGCTTTTCGCGGATGCCGTGAATGATTGGAAACGAAAACTTGCCCTCTGTCAGGTCTTCAGCGAACCCCTTGTGTTCCGTGTACTGCATGACATCTTAGGCGAGCAGAGAGCCAGATGCGAAGTTACTCACCTCGCAGCTCTGAAGATTCATGTAGTCATCGCGAATCTGGAACCAGATGCCTAATAAGTTGACCAGCGGGACGTAGTCTCTAATAGGGTATTATTGATCTGCATTAGACCGTGGCACCTTGCGGCGTACTTACATATCAGCATTAACGGTGGCGCATTCAATCATCAATTTTATTGCAATTCGTAGCAATCCACCTGTCTCTGCACATCAGATGAGTAGGATCTCGCCATGCCTCGCCATTAATAGGTACTCACTGTCTTTCACCATTTGTATATACTCTTCCTCTGTAGGACATTGGAGGTGGTCGCGCCAAAACAGTTCCCAGCCCTGGCCACGGTGCAGCGCCAACATTTCGTCTAATTAATTTCGTCAAAATCCGGTCGCCCGGCGGAAGATTGAGTTACCGTTGAGGATTTGAACGAGATGGAAAGCAACGTTCGACTGACTGCCCCGCGGAAGGCCCAGTTGAAAGATGTATGATTTCTCAGCCCGATCCATGTAAGGAATCCTGAAGACCTCTTGATATGCAAGGAAATATACATAGTTCGCGGAGTTGATAGTTTGGGGTACGCCAAAGATCTTGTGGGCAACTTATGAAGATGGCGTTGGCTAAGCAAAATTTACGATATTCCGAAAACGCCGTACCTGGTTTGCCTCGCCTGAGTTCCGAATCGTCTTCGATATCGTCCACTCTGCGACAACGTGAGTACTCGTAATGCGGAAGGAGAAGGTGCCATAGTCACAGGAGACTCGCGTTGTGCAGTAGATCTACTACGCGAATTATTGCGTTGAGTTGGGCTGCAGGCACTTGAAGCCAGTGATTGAGTGCTTGTATAAATTTATTGCGGAATCCTTTCCCCGGTGAAGATGCCACATATGTGTAAGGCTCGAGTAGCGTCTAGTCCTGCGACGTCAGTGAAAAAGGACAAGAGTAACGCTCTACGACATACCGCTTCTTGCTCCGCAGTCATCTGAGGAGGTGATGTCGATAAAGATGAAAGGATGTTATCGATGAATGGGTGATGCATATCGGCGAGTTCCTGCAGTTCCTAACTACCCGAACCCACAATATAAGGACGACTGAGGGATGCCAAAACATCCAAAAAAAGACTGTCAGTCACAGGGGGAAACGCTGATTCCGTACCACTCCCCAATTTTGGAACGAGCGCTATATCACTCCACTGTCTTGGATGGAGAGAATTCGGAGAGAGTTCTCCTTCTGCGGGCAGTCTTTGAGGCGCCACATTGAACATAAGTGAGACTGATAGATTGGAAGCACCTGTTCTCGTCCATTTTCTTCTGTTTCGTATGCAGTCTGTTTGCTTTGGTGAGTGATATCTAGGGACTCATCTTTGGCAGATCGTGTGGCACTGCAGCTCGTGCGAAGGAATGGGATGAAGCTCGATGGTGCTCACAGCACTGCGGCACTGGAACAAGCTGGTCCAATACATTTTCAAACTTTAAGCATCGGAAACTCTTATTTTTCCCAAGTCTCCTGCGGGAGAAGTGCCTGTTCGGTAATTTGTCTGCGGGAGAAACGTCACTAACAGAGAGGATTCCGTTACTTACAAGAAAGCCGGATTTAGAGAAGGTGGCCCACGTCAAACGTTTGAAGCGTGAAGCCGTGACGACGACGACGGATGGGAATGGGGTGCTGCGGCATGTCTCACCTGTGATCTCATCTAGAATTTTGCGCATGGGTAATGACTAGTAAAAAACCGGATGTCAACCACCTTGCACCCACTGAGCAACGTTGGCAAAGTGAGACACTCGTCATCCCATTTCGTGACACTTATCTCCGGTAAGCGGCCATTTACTCCACTTTTGGTGCTCTCGTCCCAGGTCAGCGCCACGCGCATGCTACTATGAGTGTGGCGTCTGCGGCTAACAAAAGTACTGGTCAAGTTACCGCATCAAGAAAGAACAGTCATGGAACTCAACGTTGTTTGAGTTCAAGTCACGATGTTCACTTCTATCCATAATCTGCACCTTTGTGGGTCCGTGTGATCGTACAGCAAGCAACCGGATGGTTCGGAATCATGGACGCCCCTCCATAACTTCAATATGGTGACCACAAGCGCGCCCAACTGTCAAGCGCCGTTTATTATTTCACAGGTTTGTACAGGATGGACCCGACGAAAGTCCCCATGTACGGAACAATACATAAAAGCAATGCATGCCAAAATGCGAAGAGAAAGCTAGTTTGAATGTGATGGCTGGAGAGTGTGAAAGGCATACACGACAGCAAACATACACTGGTCGAACGAATATAGAAATACAGTCCTAGTTATCTGATGAGGAAACTTATATTCTTGTCAACAAGTCAATCCAAAAGAGTGCTCACCTAGATATTCAATAAGTTCCTTAAACGTCGTCAAACCCCATCGGAACATCAGGTATTGGCCTGTCCGATGGAAGAACAGGAGGTTGTTCCTTACTGATGGCGGATTCCCAGCAGAGATCTGCATATGTCTCCAGAGGTGCCAGCACAAGATCTGCGTCCATGTCTTCTAGCCAATCATAATCATAATCGGAGGAGTCATCGCCGGGCATAACTCTGCGTAATTCCCTATGGAAAATAGCAAGGAGGAGCTCCTGCTGGGCAATGGCCTGGCGAACATCACTGGAACATGACTTCGCGTATAACGCAGTGTTAAATTCATGGGCAGAGACCGGTCCGGGACTGGGTGATGGTGATGGACGATACCAAGGGCTATCCGAAGGAATGGTGACATACTGGGCGTCGTCTGATAGAGATGATTCAGAACGAATCTCGCCGCTGTCGATATAGGAAGGTGCCAAAATGACCGGAGCCCACGCCCACGAATCGAAAGAAAACGAGACTTCGCTATCTGAGTCATCCTCGTCGGAGAACGGCGAATGCGGAAGACAAGCTCTGAAAGGATGGCTGGCGAATTTGAAGACATCGGCATCACCGGAATCTTCCGGTTTGAGGTCAGATTTACTGGGCTGCAAGTCTCAGTCAGCTACAAATGAGAGAACGGACACGACAAGACTCACGTAGCGGACTCCGTTGATCCACGACTGAATGGATTCATTGCCTCTATACATCTGCTTACATGGTATGGGAGATCTGACACCTTGGAAAGAGTGGGATATTTTGGAAGAAGAGAACGCCATGTCCATGGAGAAAAAATCTTGACCAGCAACGCGAGGATGAGAATCTTGAAGCGTCATATCGACATACATCATGGAGAGCAGGTAAAAGCAGCGAAGCCCAGCTACGCAGGAAGGGGGGTATGTGCTAGCCATTGTCAATCGCGCAGAGTTTTTATGCAAATATGTTCCGTGCGCTGCATACGGAGCGGGGAAGACCAAATTTGATGTCGAAACAATTGCTATTGTTTTAGACCTGTCAAGTGGCTGCAACGTGGCTGCGTGAGGGAATGTGGTGTGCACACACGGCGGCACGTGATTAGGAGGACCAAAACAAATTCAACGAACAATAGGCAACGCACGGACTGAGAATGGGATAAGCCACCTAACAAAGTTCAACTGAACCAAGTTTCGGACCTCGTGGTGGGATGGCCACGAGCAAAACTGTATTGTTCTTTCCGAGGTGTCCGACGGTCCCGAACAATTTTTTTCTATTTCCACTACTTTCAAACGAAAACTAGAGTAACGGGCTCAACCAAGTACTGGGATAGTTGTGAAGGTTGTTGCTTACTGGAGTAATTTGCATTCCGTCGGGACACCAAGCGTGTTTCACCTTCGCTTGTCCATCGTCCACGGTTTCAAGTAAACTCTGCCCAAAAATAGGTTGTGTCTGCCTTCTGCCATTCTCACCACCTCCCCCAGAGCGTCCCAGCAACGCTCGTGGACTCGGTTCCTTTCTACTCGCTCGATATCACGTGGGCGCGGAGAAGTGGTGGGAGCCTTTGACTTGTCCGTAACCGCTGCTTTCGGATTCCATACGTTTTTCGAACCATAGTAGTACTTGTTATGAACCCAAACGCTGTGCGCCTTGCGAAGTTGGCTCAAGTTGTAAACGACTCGGTGAGGAACTCCGCGGTGTTGCGCAGAGTTTACGAAGAGGCTCAGTGTGCTATCCACTGTAATGAATGAGGCTCCGCAAGCAAGGGTTGATGGATCGACGTACTTCGCTGCTGGAATGTCCCGAGAAAATGTTCGTGTCTTAGCCTCTCCGGGCCCGAGAGCCGATTGTGTTGGAGTTCTCGAACAGCCTGTGCTGCGGCATCAAACACGGGTCTGAAGAGGCTGCGGAGTTGTTTTCGAGCGACATTGTTGTGTAGGACTGACGCAGAGCTCACACGCAGGAAAAGACGATAAAGGGAGGTGTAAGAAGAGGGTAGTGTGCTCATCGTTGCGTGTAAACAAACATATCACGTGATGGAATCCGACGACGCCTCGGATCGCCGCATCTCTGTTCGATACGGTTTCTGCATGGCGCCGTGGCTAGATCGGTGCGAATCATTTAGTTACGATCCGATCAAACGAACGGCCGTCCTACTTGGATATTAAGGATACATTATAAGTTAACCCGAGCCACTTGGAATCAGGCACGGTGTCCTCGGCTCAGCATGCCGTGCTTGGGAAACCAAAATCGTCCCACGGACCAAGTTGATCAAGACCTCCCGCCTGCCGCATGTACCGGAAGGTGCTGGATGCCCGGTTTCCTTGGAGGTACCTGTGTAAGTGGTACGATTGGTAACGGCGAACTGGATCTCCGGTAAGATGGATCGTCTTACTGATACCAAGACAGCTTTCTGCCATGGAACAGAAATCTTGCGCGCTGTCTGAATGACGAAGGTGGCCTCCGGGCTGTCCAGCTCTGGGTTTGCAGGACTGGTTCTTTGGTATATGTCATGCACCGATCGCGCCCGCGGGTTCTGGACCCACGATCAGCACGCCCTTCCCTACAGGTCAAGACGTGTATTTACGCTCACCTGGCTTTGCATCTCCTGAAATGAAAACGGCGTGGTAGCGGTATCAAGCGGGCAGATAACCTCCCTTTCAAGCCTGTCCCATTATATATGCGTTGTGAGCTCCAGCTTCTATTTAATTGTCCGTGCAGTGGAAAATGCCGCCAAAGCGGGGGTGGCGAAATGCATCGGGGACAAAGCAGTGGAGGTAGTGGCTTCAAGCGCGCCACAATAAGCGTTATGACACGGTACAAAGCGCCAGTTGCCCACAACATCCACACCACGAGTTGTGGTCATGGATACGTTCTCCCCTTATAAACACAGCTCATTCAGTTCCGTCCTTCTCGTCTTCTATCTGACCCATCTTGTCCGCGCTATCTTCCCTTATCTTGATCATGGATCTCAGTGCACGCTATGAAGCCATGGATGCCCAACGGTTCGATCCTATGCGCCGCAAGGTTCGTTCTCACCACCACCACCACCAACATTTGCCTCGTGGCTCATCTCTCCCCCCTTAGAAGTCCTCTTCGAGCCTTGCCATTACCTCTATTGAAAACGACATGGGTCAAGTTCTGCGACGCCTATCCCAACCAGAAACGTCCCAAAGCGGCGTCGTCGGCGGCGTCTGGAGCGACCATGAGCTGGTCCTCATACCTCTAGAGGTCTCTTCCCAAAGAAACTCCTTCGGTTCTCTGCTCGCAGAGTCTGTCACCTCCGCATCCAGCTCTGAATCCGCTGCACCCTCATCTGCCTCTGCGTCGTCATACTTTACAACACCCTCTCTCACCGCTGAGAGCAGTCAGCGAACGTCCCCTTCTGCGTCCCCTTCCCAAGAAAGAAGTCGAATAGATACGCATGACCGAGAAGACCTCATCATCACCCGCACCATCATCCGTCCTGCTCCGCAGCCTTCCGTCAGGGGCATGTTCTCCCGTCCGTCGAGTCCCTTGATAGGCTCACGTCCGACGAGCCCGCTCTCCCGCCCAAACACCCCTGCATTCAGGGCACTCAACTGCTTCCGTTCCGGTGCCTTCGAGATGGAGCTCCATGATATGCCGACGGAGCGGGGCGTGGTCTCTCCGCAGCCGGTCCTGCAGGTCATCGTCACGCAGACGCGCGAACAGTACGAACAAGACCTTGCGTTCAAGGAAGTCCTCCAGGAGGTCTTCCCTGAAGCCGTCCGTCGGCGGCGGGCTGTCAACTAGCATCGTTTTCCACAGAGAAGGAATGAAAAAGTAAAGCGAATGTACTCGTATGCTATATCTGCCGTTGATCGTAATGGTCTTAGTTATTTGGTAACGAAGGATTGCAGGGAGGCTGGTCTTCTCTCTGGTCTTCTTTTCCTTCCATATATTTCTCTCTCTCTCTGCTACGATATTTTCTACTCGTTCTGGTCAATACTTATGAAAGTCGTGAATTAGGATGCAGGGTTTGCTGACGTGGTCATTTTTTGTGGGGGAATCGGAGTACTTAAGTGCGGATGGCCGTATGGACAGTCGTGTACATTACCCATCGTGTACTACGCATCGATCATTGCTTCCGGCTCAACAATCGAGCGGGGCGTCGGTCGGACGTCGCGTGCCATCAAAGGGGGTTTCTCAGAGGCGTGTAACAAGCTCGTCAGATTCGAGGTTGATGCATGATGGGCAATAGCACTGCATGCTCAGGCCCGGTGACCATCCCTCTGACGCATGCCGCAGATATATGATCCCGTTGCGACGATCGGACGACGATTGTTTACTATTTATAAATTGAATACGGATTCGCGGCGTCATAGCAGAATTGCTAAGTGCTGTATATAACTTGAAACGCGGCACCGTGCCAGCGAAGAGTCCTCGATAGTAATATATATATATATTGCAAGAGTCCGCTGGCGAGTAATGCCATGTAATACACGTTCGTCCCGTCGTCCGTTCCGCCATGTCATCATAGTACGCTCAGACTGCGGCTCAGTATGCCACCAAAGAATTTCATTTCGCTCAATGGAGGGAAATTGTTGCATGGACGATGGTGATGTCGTGTTGCTACTATTTTAGCGATGACTCGGAGTACCTGCCTCGAGGATAATGACCAGTCGCCGTGTCAAGTCGGCGATTCGATGTTCGTTCTCGCTGTAGAACGTTGGCATTTGCGTCCCACGTCACACAACAGGGATCCTCCATCATTCCATTCAATGAGCAGCAACGACCCCAGCCCACCTACTCTTGCAATCGCAGTCTCCTACATCATCCTCACCCAACGTAGTCGACATCGATCGCATGATGACAGCCAGCGTGCTTCACGTCAAATACACGTGCAATAATGTCTCTTCCGGCGTCCGGGGAGCAACGCACACTCAGGTTGGGCCTAGCTCATTCGAAAATCTTGTTCGGATTCAACCCTCTGATTAATTAGACGCACGCCGAGTGCAGCCATCAAGGTCCTATGGGGATCACGACGCCGCAATCATATTCCGCCACCGTCATCGTTTCCAGTTTGGCAAAAGACACATGAATCGACACCTCAACACGCGAGATGCAGAAACGCCGTCAGTTCGTATATGTGGGCTACCTTACCAACGAGGGTGCGGTGCAAGGGATCGCTTGCCAGTGGGATTATAATTTATCCATTCTTCATAGTCAGTGTCATCCCCCGACGTCGTCGATCGTCACGGAACTCGGTAAAGCGTTGTCTTGCGTTTGAGAGGCGTCATGAGCTCTGCCTGTAGGGAGCGCATACATCTTTACGTGTGCTTCAATGACCGCTTCGGCTGTCTGCGTGCTTATATGCAGCGTTTTCATCTGCGAACGCTGTAGGTTTTCCGTCAACAGGGGTTGAGTGGAGTACAATTCACCGAGCAATACAATATCGACTCACCAGTGCGAACGAAACACCGCGATAAACGAACCCAAAGACTTCTTTGAAGTCGGAGTGTGATCGAGGCAGACCTGCCTCGACCAGACGACGGACAGCCAGCTTTTTCAGCACCTGTCGCACGCGTCAACATACATGCATGATACGGTATCAATGAGCAAAGGATGTACGAGCTTGTTGGCACACTCGATCGCAACGCCAGTCTCACAGTCCTCCCGATTGGTGCTGGCCCCCTTCCCCTTCTCTTTTCCGTTGATAGACTGACGTTGAGGAGGCTCGATGGCACCAAACACGTCCGTCCCCTCATCCCTTTGTTTCCGACGGACTTTGGCAGGGAGTTCTGGTACCTTGAAATTTCCGTTTCTGTCCCCTGTCTTGCCGTTCCGGTTCACGGGCGCCTTGGATCTGGGTATATGAAGCATGACTTCCCTCGCCCGACGCAACGCTTCCTCTTCCGCTTTGTCCTTTTCCTTACCCTTGATCTGACCTCGGTCTTGCACTTCGCTCGGCTGGGGCAGTATGCGTTTGTTCGCGCCGAGATCTCCGAGCGTGGTAGCGCTACCGAGTAAACGCGCAGGAGGCTTGCGAGGCGTTGGGTCGTCCGGACGAGGTGCGCGCGGGGCAGGCATGATGCGCGCAACCCGCACACTGAGTGGCGGGGTCCCCATGGAGGTTGACGTCGCAGCGGGTGACAGCTGCAGGGGAGGGGAACGTAGCAGCACGTTCGTCTCTCCGTAGATGACAATCTCGGTGGTCTCGGGTCCATCTACGAAACGGGGGAACATACATGAATCGAACGGACAGGATAGAATGGTTCAGAGAAACCCACCGGTGTCCCCTAGAGACACGCGAACGCCGACTTTCGTCCTCTTCTGGCCATGCGCGTCATGTGGGGAAGCAGCTAGCGGAGACAGACACAAGATGTTTTCGAAATAGATCTTGGTCAACGTCGCGAACGGGTGAATGTCCCTGAGTACAAAGTTGGCCAGTCAGCCCGCGATACGCACGAACCATGAGGGAGAAAAGAAAACGAAGAGACGCGCGGCGACGCACATATAAACATCCCCACTATCGTCCGTCCATATGTCCTGCATACGAACGGCGCCCTTGAACCTCAACGACTGCCGTCCGCGCATGCTCTCCAACGCCAGTGCGAGGGGGTTATGCATCAGCTCCCGCGCGAACATGTCGGGCCGCGATGACAAGGAGCACGACGGCGAGTCCTGTAGCAGTGCCGACGACGATGCCAGACGCGCCGAAAAAGCGATGCCGTCAAGTTGGATGTAGGAGTCGGGAAGCGAGAGCGCGCCGCGGTAGAGGAGACGGTAGGGAGAGTCGGCACCCTTGACCGGGCCTGAGCTTCCAGGGGTTTGTGTTTGGGCGACGGACGACCTTTGGGGGGTCGCGTCTGTGATGGTGATCACAGGGCCGTTCATTGGTGTCATCAAGAGGGTGCGAGAAGACGCGTTGTTTGTCCTTGTGACACAAGCCTGCTTCTAGTATAGACTCGGGTAAGCAATATCATGCATCATGATTCAGCACTCATACTCACCGATCCCATCACTTCCGCAGACCAGTCATGCAGTTTTCGACCTGCCAGTGACCAACCCGTCCCCTACACACCACCCTTCCATGCATGTTCCTGACTGCAATCAAGTAGTCGTCACTCTCCCATCCTGCAGAAATCCTTCGTGAGTCATTTCGTCGCGAGAAAGATGCGCTGCGATTTTGACCACTATGTACGCGAACAGGAGAAATTGGTTTCGGGTTACCCAACGATCGCCTGCCATGATCCATGCTAGAGATAAAACTCGACAAAGGTAGGGGTGATAGAATGACGAACTGGCCAGATGGAGTTGATCGGGAGAAAGATAAAAGTACATACAGCCTCAGTGCGGAGGGAAGCGGACAAACGTTATCATGCACTTTTTTTCTCTCGTGGAGGATCAACGACGACTTCAATTCTTGCCACGAGGTGAGGGTAATGTTTTCGACCTGGAGCTTAATATGGCACTTGCACTGACATGGCGTCTAAACGTTCCCGCAGAATCTGTAGACGACCACACTCCGCCGGCCGCCGCATCTGGATGGGATAGGATGTTGATGATTCCCGTCGGGAAAGCCGGCCAAGTTCACCACGGCAGAAGGATACACTCAGCACCCTCTTCGTAAAATACAGCGGGGGTAGACTAGGTGGGTGTGCATCTATTGCGCAGCCCTTATTTGATCAATGGTGAACACCATGAATTGATAAATATGATACTCGTTCGATTTGGATGGACGTGCCTTGGGACAATTCTTGCACAAAAACCGATCTGATTGCATCGCAGATATTTTGCAAAACATGCCTGCAATTTTTATCGACTTGGGAAGTGCCTTTGGGTTACCCATATTTCCTTTCTTTGAGCTACTCGTCCGATGCGATGCTATGTATAAGGTGGTTTGTGGACCTGAGATGGCAGTAGTTCTCATCCTGATCTCTCTCTTATTGAACGCCCGCGTGCTGTGTATGAGACAAGTTGCCGATAGCTCAGGCATGGTGCGCCAGATCTCCGGAAGAAGCCGATCAAACTCGTGGCACTGCCACTTACCGGAAGCGGACGTCGGAAGTAGATGGGTCGATCGCCGTCCTTCGCCCTTCGTTCCTCGCCCTCACGGTTATTACTACTGCTTCAACTTCCACGTTCTACAGTCTCTTCAACAACACGCTCGCGCTCGGAATCCAGATATGGAGACAAACAAGATAGGTGGTTTTGAAAACATCCGGGAGAAATTTGGCCGGTTCAGGATCCTTATCATTGGGCGGGCGAACGCTGGAAAGACGACTATTCTCCGCGCGATCTGTAACACTACCGAAAACCCGGAGGTCTATGATGGAGAAGGCAATAAGGTGCATACCAGGTGTGGTACATATGGACGATCGGCTTACCAAACCGTGTGACTAGGTCGATCTGACCCAGGTCGAAGGATCCACGGGGGTGAGTATCACTACATATTGGACTCTGACGTACGGCGCATCTTTACCAATGGATGGTAGCGTGGAATGCACGACATTGAGCACGAATTAATTTTCCAGAGCAACGACAAATTCGTCTTTCATGACTCGCAGGGCTTCGAAGCTGGCTCTGTAGACGAAGTCCAGCGATTGAAGGAGTTTATCGCAGATCGTGCGAACACGACGTTTCTCAAGAAACGGATTCATGCCATTTGGTAATAACTTGGACCATGTGGGAATAATAATTGACTGGTCATTATATTGAATAGGTACTGTATCCCAATGGATAAATTGGGTCGGGCAATCCAACGTTCGGAAGAAATGTTTTTTGATGAATGTGACACAAGAAATGGTAATGGTTACTGCATGTTTGGAAAGGTTTTCTCGAGCTCACAAATTATCCAGTGCCTGTTATTGTACTGTTTACTAAGTTTGATGCATTGTTGGCAGTAGCCATGGGCAAGCTAACTGGTGATGATCGAATGCTGCCACTAGAGGAGAGGATAGCAAAGGCACATGAGCTCATAGATGGAATTTTTGACAAAGCCAATGTATGGCGACGTCTCTGTCAATTGAAACATGCACCAAAATGTAATGTTCGGGTTGGAGGTATTTATTCTGTCTTGTTAAAAATAATTCATCTGATGGAATTTGCATGCATGTAAGGAATGCATAGCTTGAATAAGGGGTATGGCCTTAGTATGCTGCTGGAGAATACAGCATGGGCTCTGAATGAGGAGACTGTGCAAATGCTATTTGTTACTGCCCAAGAAAGAAGCATAGCATTGTGTATTAGATATGCAATTCAAGAGTAAGCACTGAAAGTTGAATATTCTTCCAAGGCAGATGCCATTATCTGAAAAAGTGTTGTATCCATTTTAGAAAAGAAGGAGCAATCAGCAGGGCCTAAAGACCAAAAGGAAAGTATAGATCCCAAAAAACTTGCAAGATGGTTTCCACACTTTTGGGTGAGATAACTCCATATGAATCCATTAGGGTGATGATAATCAATTGGATGCCACTATGGGACTTATAGAAAGTGAGTCAGTCATTAGGAGATAATCATTATTTGACTTACATTCATAATTATCCACTGGAAATGATAGTATGTGAGTTGTGGATTGTAGAATGTGGCAGAGAGTGGTGATGCCAATGACATCATGCTATGTCCATTCATTCTTCATTTGACTCTGGAAATGACAGGATGTGAGTTGTGCATTGTGGAATGTGGCAGAGAGTAGTGATGGTGATGATCCCATGTCTATTGATCCATCATTCTGCTCTGAAAATGAAAGCAAGTGAGTTGTGGATTGTGGAATATGGCACAGAGTGGTGGTGCTGATGATCCCATGTCCATTCATCCTTCATTCTGCTCTGGAAATGACAGGGAGTGAGTTGTGCATTGTGGAATGTGGCAGACAGTTGTGATGTGATGCTGATGATGCCATTTCCATTCATTCTTCTTTCTGCTCTGAAAATGATAGGCAGTGAGTTGCTTATAGAATGTGGCAAAGGGTGGTAATGCTGATGATACCATTTCCATTTATCCTTCATTCTGCTCTGGAAATGACAGGCAGTGAGTTGTGAATTATAGAATGTTGCAAAGAGTGGTGATACTGATGATCCCATGTTCATTGATCCTTCATTCTGGTCTGGAAATGACAGGAAGTGAGTTATGGATTGCAAAATGTGCCAGGCAGCAGTAACGCTGATGATGCCATGGCCATTCATCCTTTATTCTGCTCTGGAAATGACAGGAAGTGAGTTGGAAATTGTGGAATGTGGCAAAGAGTGGTGATACTGATTCCATGTCCATTCATTTTTCATTCTGCTCTGGAAATGACAGTTTGTGAGTTGTGCATGTAGAGTGTGGTAGAGAGTGGTGATGCTAATGATTTCATGTCCACTCATCCTTCATTCTACTCTGTAAATGACAGTTTGTGAGTTGTGCATATGGCAGAGAGTGGTGATGCTGATGATTCCATGTCCATTCATTCTTCATTCTGCTCTGGAAATGACAGTTTGTGAGTTATGCATAGCAGAATGTGGCAGAGAGTGATAATGCTAATGACATCATGTCATGTCCATTCATTCTTCACTCTGCTCTTCAAATGGCAGGGAGTGAGTTGTGGATTGTGGAATGTGGTAGACAGTGGTGATGTGATGCTGATGATCCCACATGTCCATTCATCCTTCATTCTACTCTGGACATGACAGTATGTGAGTTGTGGATTGTGGAATATGGCAAAAATGGTGATGCTGATAATCCCATGTCCTTTTATCCTTCATTCTGCTCTGGAAATAATAGCAAGTGAGTTGTACATTATGGAGTGTGATAGTCAGTGGTGATGCTGATGATGCCATGGCCATTTGTCCTTCATTCTACTCTGGAAATGACAGGATGTGAGTTGTGCATTGTGCATTGTGGCAGAGAGTGGTAATTCTGATGATCCCATATCCATTCATCCTTCATTCTGCTCTGGAAATGACAGCCTGTCAGTTATGCATTGTGGAATGTTACACAGAATGGTGATGCTGATGATCCCATCTCCATTTATTATTCATTCTGGTTGGGAAATGATAGAGGGTGAGTTGTGGATTGTGGAATGTAGCACAGAGCAGTGATGCTGATGATGCTATGTCCATTCATCATTCATTCTACTCTGGAAATGACAGAAGGTGAGTTGAGCATTGTGGAATGTGGAATATGGCAGAGAGTGGTGATGTTAATGATCCCATGTCCATTCATCCTTCATTCTGCTCTGGAAATGATAGGGAGTGAGTTGTGGATTGTGAAATGTGGCACAGAGTGGTGGTACTGATGATCCCATATCCATTCATCCTTCATTCTGCTCTGGAAATTACAGAAGGTGAGTTATATATTGTAGAATGTTGCAGAGAGTGGTGATGCTGATGATTTCATGTCCATTCATTCTTCATTCTGCTCTGGAAATAATAGGGAGTGAGTTATGGATTGTAGAATGTGGCAGAGAGTGATGATGCTGATGATCCCATGTCCATTCATCCTTTATTCTACTCTGGAAATGACAGTTTGTGAGTTGTGCATGTGGCAGAGAGTGGTGATGCTGATGATTCCATATCCACTCTTCCTTTATTCTGCTTTGGAAATGATAGGTAGTGAGTTGTCCATTGTCCATTGTGGCAGAGATTGGTGATGCTAATGATGACATGTCCATTTATCCTCTATTCTGCTCTGGAAATGACAGGCAGTGAGTTGTGCATTGTGGAATGTGGCACAGAGTGGTGATGTTGAGGATCCCATGTCCATTCATCCTTCATCCTGTTCTGGAAATGACAGTATGTGAGTTGTGGAATGTAGAATGTGGCAGAGAGTGATGATGCTAATGATCCCATGTCCATTCATCCTGCATCCTGCTCTGGAAATGACAGGCAGTGAGTTGTGCATTGTGCATTGTGGCAGACAGTGGTGATGCTCATGATCCCATGTACATTGATCCTGTATTCTGGTCTGGAAATGACAGGGAGTGAGTTGTGGAATGTGGAATGTGCCAGACATTAGTGATGCTGATGATCCCATGTCCATTCATTCTTCATTCTGCTCTGAAAATGACAGGGAGTGAGTTGTCAATTATGAAACATAGCAAAGAGTGGTGATGCTGATAATTCCATGTCCATTCATCCTTCATTTCACTCTGGAAATGACAGCCAGTGAGTTGTGCACTGTGGAATGTTGCAGAGAGTGATGATGCTGATGATGCCAACATTGTTCATTCATCTTTCATTCTGCTCTGGAAATGACAGCCAGTGAGTTGTGGAATGTGAAATGTGGTAGAGAGTGTTGACACTGATGATTCCATGTCCATTCATCCTTCATTCTGTTCTGGAAATAATAGTTTGTGAGTTTTCCATTACAGAATAAGCAAAGATTAATCATAATAATACCATGTTCTTATCTCACTTCAAAAATGACAGAGTGTCAGTTCTGTATTATACAATATTTCTGGAAGCAATAACTGAATACACATATAATCATTTTCAATTCACCATATATAGCAGGTATATTCCTTATCACATGTTCCATGGTTATCATTCAACTTAGTTATGTCTTGCTTTCTTCAGCTGGTGAGCTTGTAATTATGATAAAATATTCTATCTTTTACAATCCATCTTTTTGTATTTGATCCATTACAGATTGTGAGTTACACTTCATCCATAGTAACACTAATCTTATAACTTTCCTTCCTTGGATATTTGTAGAAGGTATATTTTATATCATGGAATATGATTAAGAACCATTTACCCATAATAATTGTCTTCATTTTCCACAGAAGGTAGATATTACATTGTTCATCTCATTTCTCCACTACTTTACTTACAAATTGCTTTACAATTTAAAGACTGTAAGTTGTTTTTGCAACCATGTATGATATCAATCTAATATTTACTTATACCCATGTTTTATCTGTAGGATGTAAGTTTTTCTATTGATTTCCATTGCAGTACAATCTCAATATCCAATTTATAATTTAATTATATTCATATTAGTCTGTCAGTGCCAACTATATAATTCAAATTATGACCATATCTCATTTTTTATAGGTGGTGAATCTTATTTTTTGCTATAATTTAACATGATTCATTATTATGATACAGATTGTTCATAACAAGACAGTATGTGGATTCATTCTATTGCCTTTTGGTTGTACCATCTCATCATTCAGTCCAATGTGGATCTGAGTCAATCTTCTATTCTACAATCTAATACTATGGTAAATTGATTCTTCATTTCACTTTGTCATCAATATAAAAGTAAATACCATAGGGTACATGGAAGCAATGTCTTCTCACTAGTATTGGTGAGGGTTTTTTTATGCCAAAAAATATTTGAATCCAACATAATGTTGCTTTATAGACATACTCCTTATTCTGGAGCATTCTTTCTATCTTTTTCATCAAAAAGATCCTCAGTCACTTCAATCTGCTGCTAAAAAGTATAAGGCATCAAACTTACCTGCAAAGGTGGAACTGGCCATGAAGAAGGTTTTCAATCAATATGACAACTTATCCAAGGATGAAAAGATTGAGATGATCTTGAATGTTGTTCTTCAGAATCAAATGAGTATGTAAAATATAATATATATTCCATGTTTCATTCAATAACCAGTATATTTGTAGCAATCTAATGAAGCCTTCTCATGACAGTTCACACAATTGTTTTCAGGTGAAAAAGAGATGTCAAGAAGGGAAAGAAATAGTTGTAACAACAAGAAATGTATAGAAATGTATCCAGTCAGCCTTGTATGCACCAGCTACTATCATGTCATAGTAAATTCCATGTTTGTGTCAAATGAGCCCAAACCCCTAATGTGACCTTGGACAATACAATAGCTAAGAATTATAGCTTACAACATGTTGTATAATGTCTAGAGTAAATGTAAGGTGGCTCATACTTTGTCCTGCTAGATTTACTTTTCTAGGAGAGATGTTAAACAGCAGCCAAAGAATGATAGATTGCCCTTAAAGTAGAAACCAAATGGATTCAGAAAGGGGGAACTTGCATAGTGAGAGCAAAAAAAGCATATAAGAAATATACAAGACATCTTGTCCAACTGACTGATCACCACTACTATAGACTATACATGCATGAATGAGATCAAGTTCCATTCTCACCACTCACATTTCAAGTGAACAGGAAAGAGGAAAATATGAACAGCATGCAATGCAAGAGGTTGAGATTTCTGTCATGTTATCATTGACTTGGCCAAAAAGTATAGACCTACACGAAAAAGTGGAATATAAGAACAACCGAGACTTGCGAGAGTGAGAGAGAGAGAGCATGGCAAAAGAAACAAAGGAATCACATGGACAAGACATTGGCTTCGTTGCAATTAGTAATATTACTCCCCTCCTCCACAAACAAACAAAAAAAGGGCTGAGAAAACGAAAGAGAGAGAGAAAATGCACAAGAAACAAGACAACGAACTTTCCATCCGTTTATCGTATCCGACCGACGAACAACAAACCAAAAACGAAACAAGTGCCGCACCGCGTCCTCACCAGCTCGCATGGCGCATCCCCGATACCCCAGTTATCGGTGCCGACAGAGGATGCACGGCCACATGAGGCGGAGGGCGAGCAGGATATACAGCCACCCATGTTCCCTGAAGCTGTCCTTGTGGCCCCTGGTGCACTGGCGACACTGGCACGGGCACTGGCGGTGGTGCCGGCATAACATGGTATTGCGGAAACGACACATACACTGGCTGGAAAGGTGGGACGGTTGTGATCATCGGAGGCGGGGGAGGCGGGGCTATAGGATGCGGATGGACGGCAGGATGTGGATGAGATGCTGGGACTGATGGAAGCGGGTGATGAGACGAGTGCTTGGGTGGCGACGTACCGCTGTTCGGAGCACCGACTTGAAACCGAGAATGAGGACCGGAGCTACATGCACCCTTCGGGGAGATCGCGTTCGTCTTGGGCCCGTCTGTGCCATCCGGCGAAACACGAGTCCGATTATGGTTACAAGTACCACCCGGGGATGTCTGCGACACGCTCAGAATCGGAAAGGGTGTGACACCAGTGTTAGCAGCCGTTGTAGTGGTGATGACACCTTTCGAGCAAGCGCTAGCAAGCGAGAAAACTGTCTCCGAGCCCGGCGCCTTCCTGTCGTGGTTTCCTCCCGATCCAGACGAACTGGACTCGCAGGACGAGGACTCTGGGTCTTGACCATGATGATTCTTGTCGACATCCAACCCTGACCCCGCAACTCCAGCAGCATTCACGTCCGACTGTAACGGCGACGTCTGCTCTCCATCTCCATGCCCCACACCAACACTCTCCGACCCAGACGACGACACCGTCTTGCCATGCTTCATCCCATCTAACTCACCACCAACTAGCCACCCTATTCCATCCAGCCCCAACACACCACACTTGCCCATATCGACCGAAGACGACCTCAATCGATCGACAATCTCTCTCGTCCTAGACATCTTCTTTCGCTTCGCACTCGTCGTCGTCAAGAATGCAGGCAACAACGCCGTCGGGTTGCTGAGTGTCGGAGCGGGAGCAAGCGGAGGCACAAAAGACGACGACCCGTTCAGAGGGGAGGGCGATGAAGGATACGACCCAGACGCGGGGGTGGAGGTCGGCGATGAATATGAGGCAGGGTGCGAACTCGAGGAACGCGTTGACCCAGCACTCGTCACGCGGCGTGGACAAGGGGACATCGATCTAGATTTGGCAGAGGGCGTGAATTGCGAACTGGCAGCTTCAGAGGACGACGACGACTCGTGGCTTTCCTCTGGAACAGGCGATGTTCTCTCATCGATCCATCCTGGGGCAGGCTTCGACACCGACGGTGAAAGAGGCGGCGAAGACGAAGACAAGCATGGAGAGATAGACGTCATAGACTCCCAGAATCCCTGCGAATGTTTCTCCAACCCAGGACTAGAAATCGTCGGCGGTGACGAGAAGCCATCGCCCGAACCAGATGGTTCCAGACCC
Source organism: Leccinellum rugosiceps (assembly GCA_038089755.1). NCBI lineage: Eukaryota > Fungi > Basidiomycota > Agaricomycetes > Boletales > Boletaceae > Leccinellum > Leccinellum rugosiceps. Next base: position 28,584 of record JBBPLL010000124.1, on the reverse strand, counting down.
CCACTCCCGAGTTTCGTCTTGTGGCTATCTTGCTCACCAACGCCCGAATGAATTGTCGACTCCTTTGTGGATAAATGAGACGAGGGACTGACGGGCGTCAGCGTCCTCACAGGCGTTGTTTGTGCAGACACTCCCTGAGCGGACGGAGAAACCGAAATGTGTAAAGATCCTTGGCGGAAAGACCCGTTCAGCGAAGGAAATACCACTGCAGCCTTGGACGATTCGCGGCCATCTCGATTCGGGCCCAGCTCGCCCGAGGGCGACATAGAGGACGAGATGGACGAGGAGAGTTGACCACGAACCTTGACGGGAGTGGATGGATCCGATGGATGAAGCGTCTCGCATGCAGCCACACGATCTGCATCGATCTCGACGCTGTGCGCCTTCCCATCGTTGTCTCCGTGGACTTGGAGTCCTTCTACGCGGTGCGGCGTCGTCGTTGTCCCGATAGGTGTATGCGGAGGGGGATCAGAGTCTGTCGTGGTCGTCGCGGATTCGTATCCATGATCAGTCTCTGTCTCCTTATCACAGTCAAGAGCCCATTCATGTTCGTCTCGACCCACATTTGGTCTGGTTGGATATCGAGGCGAGTGAGCCGAATGGGCAGAAGTAGGAGAAGCAACAACGTGCGAATGGGGCGCGAATGCCTTGGCTTGATTCGGGTTACGGCTCGTGGGAGACGGTGCACCTGTCAGAAGTGCGCACAGCACGGGAAGCACGTCAGCACAATACACAGGAGATAGAGCGAACGAACACGAGGCTAGGAATTAAGAGACATTGCCACGAACAAACAACCACGAACCCCACGCACAGCGGAAAGAGTACGGAAAAGGCTACGAAGATACGTCCAACTCACCAATGGGCCGAGGACTATACCAATATCCATGTCCTTGTGCTGACGTGACACGACCATTAGGGAGCCACGGCGGGAACTGCAGTGATGGAACGCCATACTGAACCGGGGGTGGAGGTGGAAAGCGGAACGAGTGCATATGGTGGGTTGTAGGAGGTCTGCGGTGTGGGGGTGGGCCATACCACCAGGCTGGTGGTGAATCCAACCTGATTTCTGGTCTGGAGCTCGAGGGAGGCGGTGGTCGCTTCTCATTAGAGTCAGAGGGCAACTTAGATGGAGGAGAGCGACTGGAACCGATATCTGGATCCCATTGAATCTCCTCGGCTCTCCACGAAGTCGACGATGGAGCTTGGACGCCAAGGTTCGACTTGGCGTTCTCGACAACCCACCGCAGGACTACCCCGGGCGGACCGACGAGATCCTGCGCCACAAGCGCCCACCTCGTCCTCCCTTCCTCCACCTGTACCTCATCCATCTCAAGTCCCAAATCCGATGACCTCTTCTTCCCAGCACTTTTCTCCTTTCGACACCTCGCCTCCCGTTCGTCCCAACAATCCTCGTCATCGGATTCCCGCTCCACACACCGCATGACGTCAATCCCAAGCCCATGCCACCCGGAAAAACCAGCTGCGGCCTCATAGGACTCCAACACGGATTCAGCGACGCCATGCACGGATGCGCACGCGCATGCATCCATATGACACCTCCTCCCCTTTGGGTCTCGCTGATTCAAACCTGGTGCAGACATGGAAACGGTCGCACCAACCACGAGAACGTCCCGCCGAAAGAAGTCAACCGCCTGATTGGGTGCGAGTACTGCCCGGAAGAGACCCTTGCGGCGGGATAAAGGGGTGCGGAGGAGCGAAGCGTGGTAGTGGGGTGGTTTAGGCCAGTGCGAGTGTCGACGCTTCAGATGGGACGTCGGATTTGTAGATCGAGGCATCGCAGATGGTCGAGGGGTCGGTGGGACATGGACAGTTGGATTTGGCGGTGGAAAAGTCGATGGTGATGTGGACGTGGTCGAGGGGGAGGACGAGACAATAGGAGAGCAAGTGGTAGGGTCCCTCGTGCTCAAGTAAGCTATCCGCAGAAACCTCGAGTGCGATGCTCCGCAGGAGAGGAGCGCATCGCGATGGGCAGCTGGGGAGGGTGGATAGTCCCAGGTGACCGAGGTGTAGGGTGTCTCCCACCAGCGTGTCGCACGATCTAGTGCAGACGGAGCTTGCCCATGAAGAGAGCTCGTCCGACGAGTGGTGTACATTGACCGCGCGCCGCCCTGTTACGGACAGCGGTCCGAGTGCAGAAAAAAACGACGATGGCCGTCGTCGACAAGAAGAACTCGAGCAAAGCAGGATGAAAAAGCGCGAGGATTCAAAGAAACATCCGCCCTCGTGGTGGAAGGTCAAAGTGAGGATGTCTGACAGAATGGAGCTCTTTTTGATTCTTTGGATCGGATTATCGTGTCGTGAATCGACTCGCCTTACACGTGCCCTCCCGCACAATCCCGTCAGAGTCACATCACATATAACAAGAAAAAAAAAAAAGTATCGTCTGTGTCGTAAATCGTGTCCATGTCCACATTATATATCATAAAATAATCGAACAGCGTCCTCCTGAACTCATAGCACGACATCGATGTGTGCGATCCCGCCCTGCATCACATTCCTTCTCTCCACCTCCGGTATCGAACTACACGTCCCTTCGCGAAGTCGTGCACGTTGTTGGGCTGGCATAGCCTCGGCTGCACGAGCGGGCGCCGACGGTTCTTCTGGCGGCTCAGGGTGCTCCTCCACCGGAGAGTGCGGATTGTGCAATGGTCCGATCGACAGCAGCTTGAGACCCGCGAGTCCAGATGGCGGATTGTGCCAGTCCGTGCTACCGTCCGAATGCTGCCCCGATCGCGAAGACCCCAAGATGCTCGACGGCGCGAGTGATGGATACCGAGAGGCTGTACCATTTGAGCTTGATCCCCATCCCGTGGCCGACGAGATGGTGCCCGGCGGTGTGCCAGATGATGTATTCTCCTTTCCAAAGTTGGTAGACGTGAGGAGGGGAAACACGACCTCCGACATCGGACCAGAGCTCGTCACATCTGAAATCTGTTCGTTTTTCGCCACAGCCAATGTAGGGAGGGTGTCATTTCCTTCGCGTGTCCTCGGCGTGTCTGGCATCTCCGTAACCGGAGTAAGCGGAACCTCAGTTCCAGGCGTTCGAGCTCGTCTCCGAGTTGACTTGCGGCGAGGGACAGTCGCAGAATTGTTCCGGCGAGGAGCACCGTCAGACAGGAACGCGGTATGATCCAATGGTGCAGAGTTTTGCGAATAGACCGATTCGGTGTCCACTTCGTCCCACTCCTCCTTTTGTTCAGGAACTACCTCGCCTTCCTCCTTTTCAGCTCTCTCTGCATCTCGTACGGCGTCGCGCTCTGCCTCTGCAACCAACCGTTCCACGTCGGCACGAATGACTGTCGTGTTCAGGGTCGAGGAGCGACTGAGCGAAATGTCAAGAGATGAGGGAGGCGAAGGAGAAGCTACCTCCGAAGCTCGCGCGCGTGACTGGAGTGCTCGGTGCAGAAACAGGGTTTGTTGAGGTTTGGGAGAGATTGATGGGGTGGAGCTATCACCAGACCCCTGCCGAGTGCCCGGAGTAGTGCCACCCGAGCCTAACCGGAGAGATTCAGAAGATGCCTGGAAATATGTGCGAAGTGGCGGTATGCTCGGGGTCAAACTAGCCACAGATCCAGAAGGGTGAAGACCAAAAGACAGGCTGAAATGGCTTTCTCCGATGCGGGAGGAAAGGGAGGGAGGAGGTTTGCTCGGAGACTGACGTGACGGGGACGGAAGAGGTGGCCACGAAGCTGGAGATATGAGTGGCTCTGACAATGTAGAAGGGCTCTTTCCATGATGAGAAAGGTAATTCGACCCCATGGAAGTTGTGCTCATGATCTGTGGGGTACCTTGGTGATCGTGTGCGGAGTTAGGGACTCTGGTGAACTTGTGCCGATGGTAGCGCTTGAGGAGGTTCATAAGAAGCGCTATGAGCAAGGAACCCCCGAGGATAGTCCCAATGACGATGCCTGCGATGGCCCCCGCAGACACTGAGGAAGATGTATGAGCCGATGTCGCCGATGTTGACGCGGTCGCGGGGTGCGTGGTGGAGGATGCGACGAGGACCGCCATGGTCAGAAAGGAAGGAAAGATAGGAAAAATTTACCTGTGACTGCGGAATAAAGAGACGGGACCCATCCATTATGGTTGCGGGCTCGGATGAAACCCCGTTCAAGGAACCCCCTTGGGCTGTGTACAGTTTCGCACAGCGGACTTGATTGCCCATTATCTACCATCTCTCCTTCTCTTCTTATAATCCATCCTCGGTGCCTTCTACGGTAACCGCCAGAGTCATCACCGCTCTTCGTGCCTCTTCCACCAGCGTTCAATGGCTGCCTTCGCAGGACACGCCGTCGACTCAACGTCGTCTCCTTCCATCTTGTACATCTCCAGACAGCACTTGTACAGCTTCCGCACGGATTCGTCGCACTTTTCAGGGCGGTAGGTGTTGCGCAAGAGACACCCCTGCAGGACGCACGCTGTCGGGTCATTTCCTCAACCTGAAACGCCGCAGGCGCTGGCGCGCGTACCTTCTTCCTGACACCTCTGCGGTCGGCCTGGCGAGCGTGGAGTTGAGGACATGTCAACCCCGCTTTACCACCGCCATCGCCGCCATCGCCACTGCCCCAATAGCTTGCTGACGTCATCTCAAGATTACGTAAACCACGGATGCCGCTCTCCGAAGGTCCACAGGTCCTTGTATAGTGCTCCCAGATGCTATTGAACGCAAGGAAGTTCGAGTCTAGGCTGTATGCGTCAGCGTGATCATGCACATAATGCGAACAGGATCACTTCAAATCGTCGCGTTTATACCCAGCCGGAGCGAAGACCTCAACCCCCCGAATCTTCTGGTGCATCACAACTCAATGACGAAGGCTTCTTATTCCAGAATCGGACCAGAATTCACGGACAGGCTGTCTAAGTTCGGTCATTCGATAAGGTGCTCGACCTGACAGACCCTCCGCATCCCACCCCATCCTCCACTCCGCTTGCGACAATGGGGCCAGTGGAGGCACTGGCACTGCGCTTCGTTAATCCGAGCTAGCGCCCCCCAACAAGTAAATTGTACTCTCCTTCCTCCTATTAGATTTCTCCTGCCCTCACTTCCGCCGTCGCATCCAGCAGTCCCAGGAGTTTGTTAAGAAAGGTGTATGCGGGTGGTCGCTATGATGCGTCACCTGGCAAGGGATGTGCAACCGTCATCATGGGTCCGGAGACAAAAGTCTTCTCACAGGAAACGCAGCACCACGTCGCCAAATCGACACACCCCATATTGTCTTGCCAACTCGACTCGCTCCCGCCAACGTCGAGGATGACGAGGCTGAAGACTATGCACTGGGCATTGTTTCTGACTCAGAACCCCTTTGACCCAGGTTGGGTATAGACCCAAACCCGTGTGTGCATACCCGGGTACACCCATTCTATGTATGTATATGGCCTTGATCGGAAGCATTGATCGTTGTGATCTCAGCGCCGCTGGAAACCCGTCTTCGGACCGCCAATCTGCATCGCCAGTGCTAACACGCTCTCACTGTTGTTTTATGAGCCTTGATTGGCTGGCGGAACCCTCAAACTATACAATCGGTTAACCCTGAATCCAAAACGGGGTTAGTGGTTACCCTTAGGGAGGCTGCCCCCTCGGGTAGTTCTGCAGATCAGTGGGACTCCATGATATCGTTTCAAATCACCTCTTCTGCTAATTCCTCCCGACTCGCCAAAGCTGAATCTTGATCCGAATGGTACCGAGAGTCGAAGGTCTCAATTATAAGTAACAGCCTCCACAGCCTTCATGGCCTCGTTTTCCCTCTCCCTCTATCTGTGTGAAAATGGCCTCCGAGAAGAAAGAATACAAGAACTCTTCCGAGGGCTCTTTGAAAGACAAAGAACTTGCTGCCTCAGCTCAGCCGCAACAGCTCCATAGGCAACTCAAAAATCGACATGTGGCCATGATCAGGTATACCCTATCCCCTTCCCTTCTTCTCCATCCTAATATCCTCGAGCATCGGTGGTGTTATTGGCACAGGTCTTTTTATCGGCACCGCCAACTCCCTCGCGAATGGTGGACCTGTCGGTCTATTGCTCGGTTATGTGACTATGGGTACAATTACGATAGCGGTCATGGTAAGTTGTTCTTTCCCCCAAAGTGCTCTCGCTGACGGTCCCCGCAAGGTATCGTTGGGTGAAATGGTCGCATTTTTACCCATCGCAGGTGGTCATATCAGACTTGCAGAACGCTTCGTGAATCCAGCGTTGTCATTTGCCATGGGTTGGAATTACTGGTACAGCTTCACCATCGTTGGTGCGCTCGATCCTCTTTCGATCCTGACTTCGTTGGTTGACTTGCATCTCCAGCGCCTGGTGAGTATTCTCTTTGTCACGGGACCACATACAAATATGTTCCAGCCGAGTTATCTGCTGCCGCTCTCCTGATAAATTACTGGCACCCGCATGTCAATAGTGCAGTTTGGGTGTTCATTTGTACGATTGTCGTTATTACCATCAACATGCTCGGCGCTGGTGCCTATGGGGAGGCCGAGTTTATGTTCGCGTGGGTGATCCAATCGATCGATACTCTATTGTTCTCATCGACCAATGCACTCCCTAGTTCCATCAAGGTGTTCACTATCACTGGTCTCATCATATTGGGCATTATCCTTGACCTTGGAGGTGGCCCCGACCACGATCGTATTGGTTTTCGCTATTGGAAGAACCCAGGCCCCTTTGTTCAATACAAAGGCATCTCCGGTGCAACCGGCCGGTTCCTTGGGTGGTGGGCTGCCCTTCAGAACGCTGCTTTCTCTTTCACCGGCACCGAGATCGTTGCTGTAAGTTGGACCCTCAGTTCCCCATCCGCCTATTCACCTTCCCAGATCGCAGCTGCAGAGACCAAGAACCCTCGCCGTAATCTTCCCAGGGCAATTCGCCGCGTGTATGTTCGTATTCTCCTGTTTTACATTCTCGGTACTTTCGTGATCGGCCTACTCGTTCCTTCCAACAACCCGCAACTGATACTCGCAAGCGGTGCCGCAGCTTCGCCATTCGTCATAGCAATCCAGAATGCTGGAATAAAATATCTCCCCTCGGTATGTAATGACACCGCCTGAATCACCGCAGTTATTCATTGCGCGACAGGTTATCAATGCTTGTCTATTGAGTTCTGCGTGGTCTGCCGCATCCAGTGACATCTACACGTCCTCGCGCGCGCTCTGTAAGGTCTGCACTGTTCCTTGATTAGAGCGTCTGACTCAACTGTATGGGTGAATAGATGGTTTGGCCATCGTCAGTAATGCACCGAAAATATTTGCAAGGACCTCCAAATCTGGCCTTCCCTATGTTTCGGTCATCTTCTGCTCGCTGTTTACTCTGCTTGCCTTCATGGCTGTATCCAAAGGTGCCGGAACGGTCTTCGACTGGTTTTCCAACATGATATCTGTCGCCGGCCTCATGACGTGGTTTGGTATCTGCGTAACATATATTCGCTTCTATAGCGACACGAAAGCGCAAGGCATCAATCGCCGGACCCTCCCATACTATTCTCGCTTCCAGCCATTTGCCGCGTGGTATGGGGCCGTTTGGGTCTTTATCATCTGTCTGGTACGGTTCTCATGTTCACTCTCGACTTTAAATGTGGTTCTGATATCATTCCAGCTCGTTGGTTGGAGCGTCTTCCTTAAGAATGACTGGGACACCACAACCTTTGTTACAGACTACTTTCCTTTCATCCTTTTCCCTCTCCTGTACGTTGGAGCCATGTTCTACTACCGTGTGCCACCTGTCAAGCCGGAGGACATGGATTTCGTGAGCGATATTGCACAGATCGAGGCCGATGAAACCCCAGAGGAGCCACCCAAAAACATGTTGGACGCCGTCTGGAAGTCGATAGTGAGTATCATAATGTTGTCTCGCCCGCATCAAGTCTCACGTCTCGACCAAGATGTGAGTGTGCTAGCATACTAAACGTTTATACGAGCCACCTGGCAGTGATACGTTGTTACACGTTGTAACGACTTATATGTCCAACCGCCACTTGGCATGACCATCATCTTCATTTTCCTGGGACGTCTGGGCTGGGTCTTGATTCATGCAATGTGTATGTGATCACGCCAAACGCAACTTCCGGCACTCATCTTATCATACACTAAATCATCTCTCGCACCCGTGTCATTGTGACGGCGGAACTAAGAGGAAGGTCTATCAATTATGGTTGCGGACCGTTCAGGGGAGTGCAGTGCTGTGAAGACCATTGGATGATAACGGACTTGATTGCTCATCTATCATAGATACCGGTGCTAGGTTACTTCCATTCATGAGGCCTTTTCACCAGCCCTCGTGGGCCCAACATGCCTTCTGCGGTAATCACCATCATCGCCGCTCTTCGTGCCTATTCAATGACTGCCTTTGCAGATGGCACGCCGTCAATTCGGCGCTGTCTCTTTCCATCTTGTACATCCACAGGCAGCACAGGTACAACTGCGATCACACGCACTCGTCGCACTTTTCAGGGTGGTAGTATTGCGCGGGAGACATGCCTGGAGGGCGCGCACTGGGACTCCTGCCCCGCTAACCAGTGCTGACACGCTGACGAGCCACCCCAATTTTACATACGTACATAACGGACTCAACGATTCCTTCCAAATGGGTACATACAAGGTGTAAGTAAGTACTCATCTCATCGTACACTCAATCATGTCTCGTATCCGGGACATTCAGCCGTTCAATAGCCGTTAGATGGAACAACAACCCAGTTGAGCTAACCAGAACTATGAGCACAAGTCAAGAGTAGCAAGCTGCATACGCACGTCATGCCAAGTTCAGGGGGTCGGGGCAAAGAGTGCCACGGTGGCGCACGTTGCCATGCAGGCACCGAGACCCGCGTTGCACCCAACGATGGCAGCAGGAGCACCGACGACGGTCACCCCGAACACGAAGCCAGCAGCAGCGTAGCAACTGACCGCAAGGCCATTACATCCTGTTCGACAGAGGTGGGGATGTGTGAGTATACGCCCAGAGATCTATCTCGTGACGACGCTCACCAGTTTGGCAGAGACCGTACGCAAGAGGCCCTGCGAAAGCAAGTGGAGCAGCAGATGCAGCGAGAGTAAGTGCAGTAAGAGATTTCAAGTTCATAGTGGTCTGGAGAAGAGCCAGTCGTCGTGGTGGCGATTTATATATTCGTTCTATAGCCCCTTTTTTGTCCAGCGCAGATCATCGGTTAGCGCACAGCAAGTGAAGGGCAGGCGTGGGGACTTTTTCACAGCTTTACACATTGTGGGCACACATGCACAGACTTTCAATGAGTCTTCTAAGAATCCTATGAAGTTCTTAGGTCTTCCCCGGACCTCGGCAGTCGATTGTGAATGGGGTGAGTGAACTTACGTTACTACTTTCAGTTGTGTTCAATCACAGGCAAAGCGCCACTATCACAAGGTAACCAGGAGAAGTTGATGACCTCAATTCCAATGGAACCGAAGATCGCGTTCCGCCTCTTGAACGACCGTTTTTAGGTGAGCCCAACAGACCCAGAGTGCCCTTGAGTGGGCGCCGATCAGCATTTTGCGCACTCCTTCAACCTGGCACGCGGCACTCCTTTGTGGTAAAATTAACACCTAGGGGCGCCGCTGCTTCTGTGCGGAATTGGGAAAAATGAGCAGAGTGCCGCAGCACTAACGTAAAAGTGAGATACCCCTTTGCAGCGCCAAAACTCAACCGAAACTTGTTTTCAATCTTTCCTTGCACAACAGAGAAAAATCCCATCCTTCTCCCTTACTCAAGTCAGTGATTTTTATTGATCGCTAGCGAGCGTGGAGTTGACGATACGTTTTACCTTCGCCCACAGTGAGCGCTAGAAGCAACCCAACTCCTAACATCGTTTCCAAGGCATATGATATATAATGTTTCATACGATAAGTAGTACATACAGCCTGAGGCATTACACTATGTACGTACTCTATGATATGCTCATGATCTGGACGAAAGGAGGATTGCCACACACATACGCATATAAATCGCGAAGGCTAAAGCGAGTTACTCTTCGCCAGACCATCATGAACTTCGAAGCCCTCGCTGTTCTCACACTCGCTGCTTCTGCTGCTCCCATCGCTCTCGCGGAGCCACTTGGCCCACGCCTAGCGGGTGAGTATAGCTCTCACAACACTCCCAGCCTTGTACTCACATGGCTTCGCCTCCGTTAACCAGGCTGCGTTGCTCTCGCGGTCGTTTGCTATACGGCCGCCGGCTTCACGTTCTGGGCGACCATCGCCGGCGCTCCCCCTGCCATCATCGCATGTAACGCAGCTTTCGGCACCTGCATGGCGGCATGCGCCGCCACCTGAGTGACTCTGATGTGCCAGTGCGTATCAATTTGCCAAGTACTGTTGTGTTCTCGCTCACAGTTTGCGCTAGCTCATCCACTGGTTTTGGTTAGGCGTTATCTCCCTCTGATGGTTGAATATCCCAAACTCGAGACATGAAGATATGATCGTGTTTTGTTTGCTGCAACTGCAGGCATACAGATGTATCAGTTATTCGAAGCGCATAGTACACAACTGCAGTAGGTACATACACATTAAACACTTTGGCAGGTTCTATATCAGCAGAGCGCAACTAGGTAACCAGGAGGTGCCGGCGGCCACGGCTCTATTTGGGATCTGATGGAGAGCGGGTCACCCTGCAGTTTTAGCCATCCTCCCCTTTAAATTTGCACCCTTAGTAGGTCTTTTGCTGTCACGGCGTCCGAATTCTTGTCTTGTCTTCTAGCGATCTACGGTCCTTTATGATTTCTTTTCTTTTCTTTTCTGATGTACGATCCCATTTCTTCTCCTGTAACTGAGTCGATCGCTGCGATCCAGTAATCAGCGGTCGTTCAAGCCGGTCCTGACATTGAGATGGGCGTGCCATCCACCATTGTCGGATATTGGCTCGCTCTCCCACATCCGCAACCTCGAGGGCACCTCGTGGGCCTCCGAACTCATCAAGGGCTCGGGCCCCATTTCACCCATCCGCGTTTCCAATTCAAATGATGTCTCTTCCTCCGGTTCCTGTGGGTCTCTCAGGCACTACCGACTATCAGCGACAAATCCCATGAGGCTGGAACCCCCCACTGGGCAGCGGTCGCTGGAAAGCGATATTCAGAATTGCGAATTACTTTGGGGCTAAAATGTCACAAAGGCTCGTCGACGCAAACTCTCTTCCATGAAATATACAATGAGGCCACTACCAGGCAAGGAACGTGTTCTTCGATCTGGCGAACAGGTAGATGACATTTTGTAACAAGTTTGGCAAGGCCTCGAATTGTCCTTTTTGTCCTTTTTGTCCCGCCAATCACAATGTCAATGCATTGAGGGACACAATGATGGAACACATCCTTCAAGCGAAGGAGCTCTTGCATATCGTCGAAACGAGGGTACGCATGAGACCTCACAACGTAACATTGGCATTGGTCCTCAGGGTGCCGCCTGGGGCCGTACCTTCCTTTACAAATATCACTCACTAGAAAGTTTGATATTGTCACAATTTCACAGCCGCATGGGTTTGTTACCGATCCCACTGCTATGAAAAGCCAGCGGTCGCTGTTCTCCCGTCTGCAATCCGCGTCCGCTATTCTGCACTTCTTCTCCCACCTCAAGAGTTCACTCTGGCATTTTGCCTGAAATTCCCTGACGGCCACACTAAAGGATGGGCTCTGCTCCATTGTTCTGGCTTTTCCGAACTCATCAACTCCGGCACCACAGTTCATATCAAGGACGGAAATACCGAACCATACGAGTAGTATGGTTTGGTAACTCCATCCTTAAAGGAGTCCCGTATCGCGCTTTGTATGACCCCACATACCCAGGTTGGTTTGGCTTTTTGGAGGACGTAAGGTCAGACGATGGCCATCACTACTGAGCTCCACTACAAGTTGCCTCACCTCGGAAAGCAGGATAGGTTCTTGGTTGGGTCAGTACTTTCGCTCCCTCATAATATCACGTCTGATTATCTTACCGGCTAATGTAGATTGAAGAAATTCTCGACTTCCGCGCCGTGCAAGCTTTACTTCACGGTTGCGTTATAAAAAAGGCAGGCCGCCACATGACAAGATCTGAGAGCTCAGCCGAGGTTGGCCGTCCTCCTCCCGGGCCTTCATGTATAGTCAGTTCCCCGGTGTCAACATCGTCAGGAGATGGAAGCTCCGAACATTACAAACGAGATGCTTCTTATGCCAACATCGAACGATCGTACCTAACGAAGGTAAGTCCAGTTACCTTGTTTTCTTCCCTCGCATTCAAGCTAATATACACGGCAGTTTAGTACTCCACCAAATGTCGTCGTCACTCGCCAGCAGAAGGTCAGAGCATGGCGTGCCGCCATCCGAAGAAAGCGCGAACTTGTTCTCCAAGTTCTTCAGGCGCAGAAAGCCATTGAAGAGGTAGAGAACGAAGCCGCTCAGTACTTGACGAGGGAGACAATCGATCGCTTCCATCGGCGATTCTACAACGTTGACGGTATCGAGGGGTGTGATGGGAAGTTCATATCAGAGATTTCCGCCGTATGAGCGACGATCTTACAGTGAGTCGAGTGAGTCGAGTCTAACCGTATTTTTCGATAATCTGATCCCAAAAAACATGCGCAAGTGTTGTACTGCATCTGGATTGTATTGCGTAGCTTCGTGCTGACACAAAAAACGTTGCAATATTCCTGTACTACGTATGTATGCTTTGTTTCATGTAGGGTATTGTAGGACAAGTGGCGAGAACATATGGGACCCACCATTTAAAACTAGGGGCCGCTTTTCCACAATGCATTGTTTTCCCTAATTCATTTGATCGAGTCAGCGTATCGTTTTTTGAAGATCTGGCTTCTACTACCCAGACGTCATCGACACTGGGTCCCCAGGCCTGAGGCGAAAGAATGCCATGCTCAAAGGAAGTAGGTAAGATACATGAATGGACGAAAAATAATACGCATAATCAAGATGTTTGCATCCATGATGCAGTGCGGTCTTGAGTGCGGTGGTCTCCGATATAGTGCTATGCGGGGAACCGCGCCGATGCACAGCAACAGGAAGCTTGATTAGGTGCCTGGTGTCACATATCAACGATCCCATCTCCGGGGCAGTGTTGATAATAATCAACTTGTTGCGTGTTGTCGCTCAGGCTGTCTTACCATCCGTGACAGTGACGGCTACCGAGTACCGAGTACTGAAGCTAGCAGCTCCGACGCATGTACGTCCGGCAATGTCATTGGGTGCGAGCGCTGATGCTTATTGATCGTAAAGGGAAGGCCGAATCGTAGCTCCATCGCTTCTGCGGTGCCAGTCGAGCATGGGTAGAACCGTGCCCGAATGCAGTTCTAACCACCAGGGGCGGGCCGTGTATATAGGGTGTCGTCCGCAGGCCAAGAAGCACGCTACTGAACGCATTGCAGCTACCGCTGGTGACGGACCCTACTAGATCACATTATCACAGACAGATTTAATCAACCCACCGTGACGGGATCAACGAGTCAGGGCCAACTAGTATCACTTGTCCGAGTCCGTAGACACGCTTTTCAGTGCAACGTCGAGACAACAACGTTGACTACACGTTGATCACTGTAACCTCTGTAATGTGAGACTCGACGATGGCGTGAGGAACTTGTACGTACTTCCTGGCAGGGTTTCACAACCTCCCTCGGATGAAAACCGGACCGGCCTGGAATAAACCTGAGTAGTACGTAATGGTGGTGGTGATCCACTCCTGCTGGTTTACACGCCTTGTCAATGGCACTCGTCTTTATGATATGAACGCAACCAACCGAACTTAAATTGTTCCACCCACCGTATCGACAAATACCATTCCTCCTTCTCTCCTCATTCCATCATGCCTAAACGTATAGCTACCCCGCCCCCTGGCGACGACGAGCCACGCTATCTCACCGTCGTCTATCCATATGCCATCCACGGCACCTGCAACATGGAGCTGCCAAGAGACAGACAAGACTTTGCCCGCTGGGTGGCGTGTTGCATCGACAAGGACGCCTTCTTCGCTATCTTTCACAAGCCGAGCGTGCGTTTTCATTTCGTCCCAGCTCTGGATGGCATCCGTCGATGTTGATTCTCGAGTTTCACGTCGCTGACCGCCATCAAACAGTCGCGCGGCATGGTCATCATCGAGGTAAACAAAGATTATCCCCACTTTGATCGCATCCTCGGCGAGCATCGCTGGTCCGAGCTTCTCCATAAG
>JBBPLL010000124.1:0-14412 GCA_038089755.1 Leccinellum rugosiceps | reverse complement strand
CGAGGAAGAGAAAGCGCGAGCCACTCAAGTCTTTTACTGCACTTACAACACAGGGCGCATCGTGCAGAAAAACGGTGAGTGTTCACACGTACGGTCGCTGTGTTTCGGTCGAATGGCAGTTTGCTTTTGCGCCTCGTCGGCCTGCCACTCCGTGTCGGTGGTATCTGAGCCTGGGCTCATACCGTCTTTCTCAGGCTGGAAGCGCATCGACGTGAATGAAGCTTGGTTCAAGTCTTGGTCGCCGAACAACAGGTACGTGACGAGCCTCGTGATCAATCCTGATCTATCACATGTTCCCTCGTCTGATCGAGCATACAGAGTTATCAAGTGTCCCTATCCCCCAACTCATTTCTGTGACATGCCCGTAGAAGACAGGACGAACCATTCCTTGTGTCGGCCCCTTCCAGGTGCAGTGAAGCTGACCCCTGTAGAGGAAATAGTCGCTCCCGTGCCTGGTCGGTAAATGGCCCTCCTTGTAGTCATGACTACCTAACGTTCCTTTCATTGTCTCAGTCGTCGGATCCGCCGCGTGGATTCATACCAAGAAAGGAGGACCATCCCCTGTTCCTATTGTAGAGCAGAGTAAACCGAAGAGTGCCTGGGACAAAGGTGCACCGAAGGTACTGGCGGCCTCAGTTCAACCAAACCCTACAGCGAACGGAAGTGCGAAAAGGACAGTTGGCATCCCTCAAGCAGCCAACACTGGCGTAAGGATGCCAGCCATCGGCGGTGGATCGATCAGTGTGAAATCGAACAACGTCTGTGAGTCGAACACGTTTTTTTGGTTTACTTGACACGTGACACGCGTGCAGGGAAAAGCGCGGCCAAGTTGAAGCCAGCGCCTCATCCAGTGCCGACGACCTGGGAGGAGTCTGCGCTAGTTTCAAGAGAAAATGTTCGAGAGTGTGGCACAACCTCTTACCCAATCCATCCCCCTGGAATCGTCGTTCCTAACAAAGGTCCCGCGCCTGTGGCTCAGGGTATCCCTGATCGTACTAGCAGCCTCAGCACCTCTTGCTGGGACTCGACCGGCGCGTCCACTTCCAGCCCCGATTCCGAGTCGGGACCCGATCTGACTACTGCCACCGAGAGCGACAACCCGTATGCCGTCTGCATCCAATTCTCTGAGTCCTTGGAGGAGGAATTCCACGGAATGAGAATCAGGCCCATTGACGATGGTGACCTCAGGGAACTGGACTCTATCGCGCCGGGTGAATGGGACGAACCTACCGCTGGGGCTTGGGAAACGATGAATGATAATTGGGACAACGAACCCATGGAAGCACAGGACCTATGGAGGCAGAACCAAGAGAGCACAACAAAACCAATGTTGTGCTCGGCGCACGGCGTCATCTGCAAGAAGGGTATATGCGCCGAGTACGCCAAACAGGTTCGCCTTGCCAAACGTGCGGAGGAATTTGAGAAACGGAAGGCCGAGATCGCGAACAGGGGCAAGAAGGGCAAGGGTCGTGGCAAGGGTCGAGGCGCCACTTGGAGGAAGAACGACGATGACGACGATGACGAGCGCGAGCGTCGTGTGAAGAAGACGCCGCAGAACAACGCGTTCCGCGGTGCTGGTGCGCCGGTCAAGACGAACTGGCGCGGTGCGCCGCGCGCGATCATTTCTCCAGATGCGATCGAGCAGCGGGAGACGGCCAAGGCTGCCGACGACGCTGATCATGATGGATGGGGTAATTCAGACTCTGAAGTCGAACCGAACATAGCCGTTGTGTCTGCTGCTGGTGCTGCTGTCGCCGGTGCCGCAGAGACGGTATCCGAAGCGAGCTGGGGAATGCCTGAGGACACGCCCGACCCATGGGCTCCCAAGGCCACGGCACAGCCGGTGGCCAAGGCGAATCAGGTTGGTGGCGGTAAACCACAGCCACAGGGCCATAAGAAGAAATTGGCAGCGGTACCAGCACAGACCAAGCCCAGCTGGGCGGACCAGGTGGACGCGGAGCTCAATGGTACTGCCGGCACCGATTCGGATAAGTTCTCAGCCGTGTCCTCCAAACGCGGCTCCAAGCGCGGCGGCAGTTCGACCGCGGGCTGGGGTGCCAGCGATGCGAAATCGTCTACTGGTGGTTGGGGCAGTGTTGCCAACAACGACATGCCGTGGTAAGCGGCCTACACTTTGCAGCCGACTTGAATATCTTTTCTTTTCTTTCTCTTTCTGCCTTGTGAAGATTCTGTATGATACCACCCATGAAGTTATCCTCATCTCGTTTGATTGGTTCGCCGTGTTGTCAAGCATTGTTGTCGTCTTCCTATGCGTTCAATTCCGTTGATCAGCTCTCGCAAACCAAAACCAGAATCCTGTGGCTTTTCGTATGTCTATTCCGTACCAAATAAATAAGCACAAAATGATACAAGTGGTTGTATATCTTTCATCATGTCTGCGTCCCGATCCCGTCCTGCAGCTTGAATCTGCGCAGGCCGTCCTTAGTCGTCCATGGGACCTCCTCCTCCCAGTGGCTCACGACTACAACGGCCTGATCGTGCGTGACGCCGGCGCCCTCGCGCAGATAGCGACGCGCCGCGCGGACCATGTTGTCGTCCATCCCGGCCCACACCTCGTCCAAGAGCACGAGCTGCGGGCGCCCGACGAGCGCGCGCATCAGTAGTACCACGCTCTGCTCGCCGGGCGACAGGTCGACAAAGTCACGTCTTGCGAACGCCTCGATATCCGTCGCACCACCATTGCCGTGCTCTGCGATACCAGGATCAGAACCACTGGTAGCAGCAGCCCACGCACACGGACCGAGTCCATCGATGACTTCCCGCACCTGAGCGATGCGCCACTGCCTGACGTCCTCGGGCAGGAGGTCTTGCCCGTCTACACCCCGCCCGACGCCGTCCCTGCCGCCGGGGACGAACGTGCCTTCGAACCCTGTGCCGACGACGTCCCAGACGGTTGTACCCGTGCGCCGCGGGTACGCGTTCGCGAGCTCGGGCGAGACGACGCCGACGCGCGCGCGGAGGTGCGGGGTTGGTATGCGCGGGCGGGGGAGGGAGAAAAGCTCGAGGTGGGAGTCACCGCGCTGGGTGTAGGACTGCGGGTGGTCGCCTGTCACGAGGGACAAGAGCGTCGTCTTGCCCGATCCTATAGAAAAGAGGTAATGTCGTTTGAACGAGGGTGCAGACGTAACGTGTGTGTGGGAGAGAACGCGT
This sequence comes from Leccinellum rugosiceps, assembly GCA_038089755.1. Lineage (NCBI taxonomy): Eukaryota > Fungi > Basidiomycota > Agaricomycetes > Boletales > Boletaceae > Leccinellum > Leccinellum rugosiceps. The sequence goes on along the minus strand of JBBPLL010000124.1, from coordinate 11,241 downwards.
ACCATTTGCGCCTTGGAGGTGCCAACGTTGCCCTTCGCAAATGGTCCAATTGATTGATTGCAGCACCTACGTTCGGCAAGGTGAGCTGCGTCTTGCAAGACGTAGATCTAACAACGCTTTTACCTTGCGCTCGCCATAAGAAACATTGATGTTCCTTAGTACGACGACGGGCTTTCCGTCATTCCCTGTTTGTTTTGCTGATGTCGACGAGGTCATAGAGATAGTTGCGTCTTCTTTAATCTTGTGGAGTCGTTGTTTCTCGAGGATCTCTTCCTTGGTCCCAGTAAGAATCTTCCCGTCGGAGACCAATGCGAGATGCGTAATCCAATCCGGCACGGGATCTTGCATCCTGAGACCGATGATAATCCTGGGATGACGCGCTTCGTGAAGAGATCTGAGGAGAGACAACAAGATGGGTCGATTGTCCACGTCCAGGCCCGCTGCGGGGTCCACGTCAGTTTCAGACGCCGCTCGAGCGTGACAAACTGACTTAGAGGCTCATCGAGGAGCAAAAGCTCTGGCTGAGCGAGTATGGCTTTTACGATGCGTGCCTTGCGGGTCTGCCCGTTGGATAGCGCGACTAAAGGAAGATCGAGGAGACACGACAGGTCCAACCCTGCGGACAAATCATCAAAGATGGCCCTCTTTACCCTGTCCGCAGAGCGTTCTTCTGGTGTCTTTGATGCCTGCCCCATGGGTCGAAGGTTCAAGAAGTCGTACTCCCCAAACATGCTCTCCCGGAGCGTGATGCGGTCTTCCTCCCAGACGGAACCGTATCGAGCGGTGTAGTCGTAAAATGCACTCCCTGCCAAACTGGGCCTGTGGGCAAATGAAACCAGAGAAACGGCCGTATGCGGGTCTCTTGGCGAGTCGAACAAGAAAGGGAAGAGTCCGCCGGGAGGGGGAGGCGAGGGAGCGATTCGCATGTGTCCGCGCAGCGTCTGCGCGCAAAGAAGTCAACATTATTGCCAGAGTCCGGAAAATTTGCACGGTACCTCCAGCAAGGCTGTTTTTTGATTGGGCCCACGCCCTATGATTGCCCAATTTTGACCCTCCTCTACGGTCCAGGCGACATCACGGAAGACGGGTGCGGCCAGGTTGGAGTCCCCGAATCGGTATACGTTGGATTTGGGTATGTGGATGAGTACATTCTTCCCACTAGAACTGGCGTAGGACCTTTTGAAGAGGATGGCGCGAGAATGTCTGAAACGAACAATAAGCAGGTTTTGAGTTTGAGATAAAAATCAACACGATGATGGTGTACAGTTTGTGCGAGTGTGATACTGAAGTCTTCCAGCGACATCTTGGCCAAAGTCGCTCGGACTGGTACATTGAAAGACCCAAAAATGGTTAGTCCGAGTTTAGCAGAAGGCACTTTGTGACTCAGTACTCGGCGCTAACTTCTGCCCAATATCGAATCGACGAGCCCCAAGTCTAGTTCCACTCGGCGCAATCCTAAACCCAAAAGATGGTTTTGACTGAAATCTGGCTGCCCTCAAGAGCTCAAGTACCTCAACGTGCTGCAGAGAGCTTTTATGGGATCCTCCGAAGATGCTATCACTGACAGGAGTGCGGCGTAACCCAATTGGACCGATGCGGTTGGGGGTGGCCCAGATATCTCTCCGACTTGAGTGAGCATTGGGGAAGGAACAGAACGATCCTGATACACCTTGATAATCAGACACAACATTTTGCCATTTATGATCAAATTCAGGGTTTAATCGGTAGGTACGATGAATCAGACGGTCCGCAGCTGCCAGTGTTGTTTTTGCCCCTCCTCTTTCTCATGCCACTGTTTCACACCAAGTACCTGGGCCTCATACCCGTAACGATCCGACTGTGACCCGTTTATCAGTTTTATCTAAATCATTTGGTTTGTACTCACGATGCACCCCAGATTGTTGCCATCGAATACTACATTAAAGGTCAATACAATGCCAGCAAATCCTTGCCTTGGTTTCTGTCGATTCCAACCTGTTCGGAATGCGCTTCACAATCTTTATCCCAATCGTTGCGATGGCTGTCTTGACACCCGCAATGGCTGAGCTGGACCGGAAAACCGACAGGACCGTGATCATATCACTCACTAGACGCCCATCGCTATTGGAGGCTGATGACCCCGCCAATCTAAACGCACTTCACTCACACATCGAATCAGTCGACACGTACGTCATATGAACTGACGTTGCATGCGCTAATGGATCATGTTTATAGCAAGATTCTGCGTGGCTTCGAAAACTACGAAAAGAACACAGGAATTCCGCACCCCCTTGCCGTGAAAGGGTTTGAATTTGAGCCTCTAAAATTGAAGCGCACGGGCGTTGGCGCCGGCTTGACGAATTTTATGAATGGTATCTGGTATACCACCATCTGGATCGGTACTCCTGCCAGGCCGTTTATCGGTAGGTTCAGTTCATGTAATATATTCCGACCCTGATCATCTCCGCTGCAGTCCAAATCGACACTGGTATTAGGTCGGTCCTTTCTGTCAACCCCACACAGCTTATTTGCCGAATTTTATGCAGCGATCTTTTCGTACCAGGGCCTAGTTGTTCGCATTGCGAAGGACACACAAAATGGGACCCCGAATCATCTCAAACTTCAAATGATAAGGGTTTGACTTTTATTATTGGGTTTATAAACGGAGACATCGTCTCTGGTAAACAGTACATTGATAATGTCACCATTACTGGCGTCACTGTATGTTCTGTGTGTTATGTGAACGTTATCATTTCTGACTGGCGTATAGGCAGACCATCAGACTATCGGTGCTGCAGCAATATATTCCCCTGGCATGGAGGCCAGCCAATTCCCCCCAGATGGCATATTGGGATTGGCTTTCCAGTCAATCTCGAGGTATCCTGGTAGCCCCCTATTCGAAACGCTCGTCGACGAAGAAAAGGTGAACGAGCCTGTATTTTCTATCAAGCTGACTTCTAGTGGAGGCGAACTGTGCATTGGTGGATCCAACACAGACCTGTACACAGGTGACATCGCTTATACCGACGTCACTGTGGTGGTGAGCTGGAATGTCGAGTGGACGTGGACATTGCATGACTTATTTTTGTCATCCAGGGATTCTGGAAGGTGGACATGGCGAGAATTCAAGGCAACCACAAAATACTCCTGACAGATGTGGCTGCCATCATCGACACTGGGACAAACTTTATTGTCGGTGATCTATCGAGGGTTTTCGATCTACATACAAAACTTGGCGGTAAGAGCGTCGGGCGTGGATTCTACAGTTGTGAGTACCAGTCCAGTTCCAATTTAATGTTTCCATCGACCTCCTGCAGTCCCATGCAACAAGTTTCCAACGATAGGGATCGCCTTTGTCGGTACTAGGACATTCCAGATCCCTGCATCTCTCCTCAATAGGGGACCGGTTTCGGATGGTTCGCCTGATTGTTTCAGCAGCATTGTCAGTGGTGCACAGGGACGCAGTGAGTTTCGCTATCCATAATTTCCGGAAGTAATTTTGCAGTGCCCCATGTTAACCCGTCCCAATCCCAGAACACTGGACTATCGGGGGCGTCTTCCTAATGAGTGTCTATACGGTTTTTGATTTCGGCAACAAACGAGTCGGATTTGCAGACCTTGCCACTTGATTGTTGCGAGCGTAGCATACCAAATATGGGCTATGGGATAATGTCATCGTTGTCTGAATTGCGCAACACCACGTAGAGGCTGGAGGTCTGCAGAGTGTGCGCGTTGTTCTCGAACCCGTCATCATAGTGGGATGAGCTCGTCCGGTGTGGCGGGCTCCGTCGGGTGCCGGCAAGGACATAGGAGTGGAAGAGAGAAACGTGAAAACCGACAGTGGGCAAGCGAGATGTGTATCCGGGTCGCGGCCGCCCAGTGATCGGAGCTGGTCAAGGAAACGGCCAACAGGATCGCCGTATCATGTTCAGGCGTGTTTGACACAGATTCAGCAGACAACTCTCGTACGCTCTCCATGCATTCTCCACCTTCCTCGACTGTTATGATTCCAATCTGCCTTCGATATGACTTTATTTACTATCCTGTGCACACAACCTGAAGTCCGAGACGAGGTCCAGTGCTAGCTACAGCCTCCGTAAGTTCAAATTTCCTTCCCAAAATGTCATGAAACTGACCAGGACGAGTCAGACAGTGCCCACCGCCCAGCCGGCGCCTTGATAACAGGCCCATAACAGTTACGCCGGACTCAGGGACACTAACTCGAATCGGAGTCACTTGAATGTAGTACCTGCAACGCGAATGTTCAGCTGAAAGGGGGTACGCAACAACTCGGCAAGGCATTTGGCCAGTTCCGTTTTGATGTAAGTATTTGGCTCGGAAGCTGGTCGGTCGCGGGAAAGGTGCTCTTGGAACTCATTTCCATCGTCTGGTCTGCTGCTAGTTGTACCATGACTATGCTCATTCTGACTCGGAAAGCTTGTACAATTATCTATGGGGACAGCTACTAAGCAGTTTCACTGTGCGAAATGGGACATCTAATTTAGTGCCCTTTTGGCTACCTAGGCCTATTTGCAAAGGGCAGCGAGTTCGTACGGAGAAAATGCAATGAGATCCCAAGTGATGATACAGATAGCTGGAACACAGCCATCATAGAAAATGCCTGTAGGCAGTGAAAGGGGAAAGCAGACTACAATTTGCGTGCATGGTACAATCCAAAAACAAGGAGGCAAAATGCGAGGTCAAAGGAAATGTTCGCAATAAGAAAAAGAGCTTTTTTATGGTTGGAGTAACTCAACGGGCTCGAGCGCAGCCTCAAAAATAGGTGCAACACCTGGGGCACCAATGCACTCTCCCTCGCCTTGTTGAGAGAGGGCAATCTTGCCGCGCTTGCTCCGAGTGCGCTTGCTGCCCGTAGGGCGCCCACCCAGACCGCTCGTCGGTATGGAGAACTGACCCATAGCAAAAGGACCCGCGGTAGCACCTGGCTTGACGCCGAAGTTGCCTGAGATCCCGAGGCCGATGGAACTTTGACGTGCGGCCGGGGGTATCGCGATTGCAGACTGGCGATGACGTCCTGAACTACCACGAGTCGTGATGGAGGTTGACTGATCCATGGGTTTGATACCCAGGGTATCCAGCGGTGGAAGTTTAGGTGGCTTCTCCTTGCACAGATGCATAAACTGCATGAGGAAGTCGCGGTCGTACCTGAAGGAGGTTGAACACCATTTATAAGACAAGAGCACGAACGATGGTCTGCATACCTGAATTTGCCGTCCTTCGCGTATCTGTTGAGGTCCTCTCTAGGGCCTCTGATACCTTCGGCGTATTTGATGTCCCGAAGTCGCTCAATATTTCTTGCCGTCACCAACGCAGAGAGACGGGGAGACATATCCTCTGCCACCGCACCAATGTTGGGGGAACAGGGGCGACGTCTCTGGGTCTCTGAAGGCGATACTATAGACGGCCTGTCTGACACGGCATGGGCTTGTGGGTGCATGAGGGGATGGCAGAGCCCTGCCCCACACTGATGTTAAGTATCCCATATACTAGGACCTCTGACACCGCTTCTCCATCACCCGTTGCCTCATGCCCTCAGCCTATCCCACTGCACAGAATGCTGTTTGATGATAGGTCACAGTGAATAAGGAGAAATAGAGCGGTGCATGAACGGAACAGGTGCACGGGGTAGTGGCGGATATAGAGCTTTGACCACAGACGGCGAGAGTGGATGAAAACGGAAGGGCACCGAGGTCTGGTCTACGGAGCCACAAACGATGGGGGAATCTGGAGTGAAGGATAAGAATGGTATTGACGAGAAGGAAGAAGACGATGCACTTCGGAGCAGTTACTCCTCTGCTAGGGAAAACTGTCCCTTTTGAGTGGCGCTCCTTGGCCGAATACACTCAGGCGATGAGTGTAAAAGGTAGGTCTCGATTAAGCAATAGAAGACCGGTGGCGCGGGGAGGAATTGCACATTGCAAATACGCGGAGAACCTTGTCCGAATTGGTCGTACTATTGGGTTTGTACTCGTTCTTGAACAAGAGAAAACCATGTGATCTGAATGCGGATCGAACACATGGATGTTATAAAAATGACTGGGCTGAAAGTCGAAGGAATGGTTCCAAATATCGAGGGTCAGCCTAACGAGATACTTCGACTCGGAAGGATAACAGCGGTCGTGTACTTCGCTGCAGGCGTTGACTTGTAGTGTGTCGAAACGATGCACATCGGCTCTCCAAGCGATTCAGGCCTCAGTCAGTCTGACACTCGATGCAATAAAGAGAGAAAGGTTCTGGCGTAAAGTTGGCGAGTCACTTTGGTACTGAAATTCAGCGAGTGTGAAAACACTGACTATACTCGCTCCGAATCTGATTCAGAAGCCTGATCCAATTATCATCGATCTACTTCCACTTACAGACCCAACGGGGGCAGCGTGCCCAGTATTCCACTCCCTGCAAGTTGATCTCAGTCAAAGTTCGAGTCGGGGTTTCTGTAAATGTTACCGTCGCGAGGTGGGGTTGCAATGATTTCTCTGAGAGAAAGTCCAAAGCATTGCCCCATGTAAAGGAGAGAGGAGTGTGATCTGAGACTATAGACATGAAGCTAGAGAACCGCAATTTCTATTTTTATTTTCTTGCGATTGAACTGAACAGTTTAGCAAGCGAGATCAAGATCGTAAGTATTGAACTGTCTATTGCTTCAGTAACCAGTTCAACACGTTTAAAGCAATCACCTACGATGCATTTTTCGAACAGTACGCTGGAATTGATGATGCTCTGGAACACCATCTGCGCAACAATCTGAGGGAGATTAACCGCAGGTGCATCGTTGATTGCTTCCTCTATGACTTGTGCGTCCCGTGAGGGGTCGTCGACAGTAGCTTCTGTACTCTTGAAGCGTGTGGCCTCTCTAACATATGCTGCCCTACGCATAGGCATATCATCAGGAGGAAAACATGGACGACTTTTCCGTTAAACGCACCTCGTCGCCAAGAGCTGTAGCAGTTGAGTGTCAATATTGTCCAGCGCCTCTCGAACCTGGTCGAGTGAGGAGCAGCAAGTTGTTCCGTTTGAGTATTGAATTGCTGGTTCCCCCCACGGTACCGTTCGGTTTGCATTTGATGCGGGAACATCAGGTAAAGGGACATAATAACACAAGTCTGTGAGACTCGGAGCCACAGGAGAGGCCCGAACCACGACGCGCAACACCAGCGCAACAGTTGGCAGTAAACCAAGGACGGAAAACTTCATGGTGAAGTCCCAAGTTCAACATTTCCGACTCGGTGCGCGAAACAGGAAATTCAATCTCCTTTTGGCGAACTTGCAGTCTTTCTGCTTTTGGTCACCCTGCAAGTTCAAATCGTGCGGAGAATGCATAAGATCCCAAGTAATGTAAGTACAGACATCAATGTAATTTTTGACCGGAACACAGAAACACCGTCAGAGAAGAATGTATAAGTCGCATGTAGGCAATGAAAGGGGAAAACAGATTGCAATTTGCGTGGGTGGTGCAAGTAAGAGGTAAACGTGAATGCTCGCAAAAAGAAAACGAGTTATTTATGATGCCACAAGCTGGAGTAACTTGTCACCATCCATTGATTTACCAGCAATCCGGGCCAGCCTTTCCTTGTCCACGTCGAAACCTGCCCCCTTCAGCATGATTGCCATGAACTTGAATGCGTTCGGAGCGTCAATAGCAATATCATCCAGGAATCCCGCCATTGGCATAAAGCCTGCTTCAAGCATCTCAAGCGAACATTGGCCTTTGGATGATGCTTGGGCAAAGAACCTCGAAACGAGAACGGCGTCCGCCTCCTTGCTTTCCAGGGCAGATCCCACCAATTTGTCCACGAGCCGGAAGCGGTGCTCTTCAGGAAGATTCGAGAAGTATACATCTGCTTCTTCCATGCTCCGAACAGCAAAGAATTCTTTGACATCTTCATTAATCCTTTTCTTCGCATCGACATTGGACATTTGAATGGGTGCCTTGACTTCGTCCTCTGAAGCAGGAGGGGGCGTTTCCCCAGTGGCGGTGGGCTTTGTGCGTGGCAAGAGCTGTAGCTTCTTCCTCTGGGCAGGTTTTTGTGCTCCGCCCTGTCCAAGATCTACTGACGAATTCCGACCCAGAGGTCGGCTGGATTTGACGGTGGTGTTGACTACCAGCTCAGGGTTTTGGCTAAGCATGGAGAACATGTTGGAGCCCGAGCTACGAGATAGCGAATCACGCTTGATAGAGTCCTTCTTGGTGAAGACGCTGCTGGGCCCCATAACCATCGGCGCACCCTTACTAATCTTACCAAATTGCGACAAGTCGCCCACCTTTGGCTGTGGTTGAGTAACTCTGGACATGCTGAGCCGACGTTGGTAGCTTTGGGCCTCTGCGGTTGCCTTCTCCTTTGCGGCCTAGACACGGTTTAGTCACTTGCCACCACATAAGAAATTTCCAAACAAGTACGGCTTCATGGATAGCAGACAAGGTTGTGGGCACGAACACAGCGCTGCGCGCTGCCCATTTCCGATCACGGAGCTCGATGACATCCTATCATGATAAAATAATGAAGAGGAGCACGCCAACAGCCGAAAATCGGACGTTACCTGGAGCATGAACTGCACACGTGGGCTGACTTTTGGGCTCTTGCGAAGTTCCTTCATCCACGTAAAGTACACGTCCATATGTGCCCTTGCCTTGGGGACATCAAGTCGCTGACCAACCGTTTTCAGCAATTGGCATAGACTCTCAATCTCCTCCTCTTCGGGATTGTTAACATTGCCAAGGAGTTTCTTGATACACTCGTGCATGATACGTTCCGTGAGCATCTGGACCTTGAAGACTTCACCCATGAACTTGACGAGACTGAGACCATGACATTTTGCCCTTTGAGCGCCATAATACTCGTCCAAATTGGCTGCTTCTTTTCTAACCCAACCACGCTCAAAGTCTTCTTGACAACGAGTGAGAAGGCACTTTCTGAAGAGTTGACCACCAGCGATATGCTTTCCCTGCGCATCCCTGATACTATTGTCCTTAACTTCGGAACTGATCCTTTCCATCATCTTGCGGCAGAGGCGCGCATATAGTTCGACGTATGCGGGTTCGTGAGTCACTTGCGCATACACAGCACTGATGACCTGGTTGAAAGTTTCGGCATCCTTCTCGTTCTCACTCTTGTTTGCCCAGGCGATAACTTTATTGGAGATGGTGTCGAACGTTCCCGGGGCAAGTTTGTTGAGGAGGGCCCTAACTTTGTTCCCCACAAGGTCTGCATAACCTATGTGCTCAGCGCACCGCCCGTGAATAGCACTCGAAGAGGTCCAACGGTTTGTGGGAGTCTCGAGGGGAGGTATCAGCTTTACGGAGGACCCAGTAGGCGTGCCACCTACTTCAGAAAGAGTAGCCTTGTTCGCATCTGAAAACTTATCATTGTGTGGACTTCGAATATCTTTGATGTCAATAGCGGAATCGTCTGTACCACCCTGAGCAGTTCTGTGTGTTGTAGTATGTGGTTGTTGGCGATATCTTTCCTCCTTCCGCTTGGCTTCCTCTACCTTGGAACCCTTTTCCTGTTCTAGTCGTGCCTGTTCCTCTCTCTTTCTTTTGGATTCCTCGCTCTCGATTCTGACGGATGCTGTGCGACGACGAGTCGTAACTGGCGACGGTTGCGGACGATACTTCTTCAGCATTTCTAGATCAACCTCGGTACCGTCCTGGTTTTTTATCACGATTGCTTTAGATGTACGTGAAGGTGGAATAAAGGCTTTGGTGTTGAGGGAGCGTGCAGATGGGGCAGTTGTGGTGGCTGACGTGCGAGGGGGCAGTTGTGGTGTATGCGAGGAGTGCGGAACAGCGCACGCCATGGCAGGGGTACCAGGGGGCAGAGTGAGGGACGGAGAGAGTTGGTGATGAGGAGGCAAATTAGACGCTCGAGCCGGAGGAGGGGAAGTGTCTGATAATGGTTGTTGAGGTGCAGAAGAAGCACCCAGGAATAACTTGACAATGTCGACCCTGTTCAGAGTGGGTTTTTCAGAAATGGAAGTTGTTGACGAGGATGTGGCCCGAGTAGGCACGGCGCGAAGGCGGGTCGACGAGCGTAGACCGCCAGCCACCTGCTGTTTTCGAGCGGAAGCAGGTGTATCCCTTGTCGCCTCACTGATATTGGGGTGACCAGGGAAATGTCTTGGAGTCTCTAAAGGCGTCGGTGTGGACGACTTGTTTATCGCTGCATGGGGTCCGTTGGTCCGTGGAGCAATGATAAAACCAGTTCGCCCACAAACTGACTTTAAGTATACCACACACTAGGACCTCTGACACTGTTACTTCCCTGCCTCGTGCCCTCGGCCTAGCCCACTGCACATGTTTGACAATGTTGCATTGGGTTAGGGGGAGAATCGAGCGGAATGGATGCACGGGTAGTGGCGGATATGGATCCGAGAAGTGATGCGAGTGTAAATGAAAATGGTAAGCGCACAGAAGTCTGCACTATGGAGCCGTAAACGAGGGTGGAATCTGGAGCGAAGGATTGGGATGGAATTGACGAGGAAGGGATAGGGCAGTTGAAGACAATGGACTTCGTAGCAGTTGCTTCCAGAGAAAACTGTCACCTTTTCGATAATGATGCGTAGTAGACGAAAGAAGACCACGTGGCGCGGGGAGGGAGCGAAAGAGTGGCGCATTGCAAGCACGCGGAGAACCTTTTGTCCGAATTGGTCGTGCAATTGGGTCTCTACTCATTCTTGAGCAAGAGAAAACCATGTGATCTAAATGCGAGTCAAACACGTGGACGTTATTGTGCTGGAACTGGGCTGGAAGTCAAAAGAATACTTACAGATATCGAGCGGCAGCCTCACAAAATACTTGGAAGGATAACGGCGGTCATGTACTTCGCTTCAGGTATAAACAATCAAGCAATATATTCGCTTGTCCAAAAAAAAAAGAAAACGCATGAATTATGTAATATATAACAACCCATGGCTCGGAAGAGCGCGCCGATCCGACACAAAAATACTTCGATGGAACAGGGGCTTGGATCGCGTTGACGGCCAAGAAACACAGGGTGGAATACCCGATCACGATGAGTCTTCGAACATGTCTTCCGCTTCCCACTCTGCAACGACGACGCCGGAAGCCCCAGTCGGACTATGTCCAGCACTTCCCATGTGGACTCGGGGTTTGATTGCTATTACTTGAATATGAATATTGAATCAGAACAGCTACGCATGCCATAGGAATTGAGTCGAAGAGTGGTGTCTGACAGCAGATCCCGGGAGAGCACTAACTACCGCATATCGTTCTCAGCCGACGTT